>CAUYQG010082633.1:0-17521 GCA_963574415.1 Tarsius wallacei
ACGTGCTACCATGCCCGGCTGGTTTTTTGATTTATTGTAGAGATGAGGTCTCGCCAAGTTGCCCAGGTGGGTCTCGAACCCGCGGGCTCAGGCAATCCACTCACCTCAGCCTCCCAAAGCGCGGGATTACAGGCTGAGCCACTGAGCCCGGCAAATAAATTATTTTTAAAAAAGGAACTTTAAATATATCTCTTAGAATTATACTCTACCACATGATACTAGATATCTAATTTAAACAAGATCACCAGGTCAATTCTGGTCACCATTTATTCTTTTTTCACAGCCACATTGCCAAGAAGTCAGAAACTATGCTTAGGCTCTTCTTTTCCTAATTACCAAGCCCAGGGAAAGATGAGGAATGGTGTCAGCATAGCAAGAGATAAATGTCCTATGGAGGTCATCACAACTACAACAGCCAGATGGGGGCCTTTCATAAGCATGAAGTCTCCTTAACATTTAGAGACAAACATAACTGATCTAGTAGCCTAGGTTTTCTATCCAAAAGACTCTTCTGTGTACATGACTAGGAGATGAAGGCTGTGCATAACAACTTGCTCTGCATTCACAGTGTCTGTTGACAAAGAATGAAGGTGATAGGAAATAAACTTGAGCATAGCAAGTTGAGAGCTTGTTTGAAGGTTATAGCAGAGAAATACAGTTACTCAAATACCCTTGTCCTAAGATTGGTCCTCCTCTAACAGAGATGGTTGTCCTCTTTGACCAAGTGTGCAGCTTTGGGAGGGATGCACATGGAACAGTGAGGGAGGAAGGGAATAGCCACCTGGCCAGTCAGATCAGCTGAATCAACCCTGGTGATCAATGGGGTGACAGATGTCTCAGTCAGGCAAGTTGAAAGGCATCTGGAACCCATCATATAGGCATTTTCTATGTGCATGGGCATAAGCAAGTGGGTGTAAGCAAGTGTTTTAGACAAAAGCAAACAAACTTTTAGCAGAGCATTAAACTCAACTAAGAGGGTAGGTCCACACCTCCTGGAATCTATCCAGACAACCAGACATTCACCTGTTTTGATCTCCTTCTCCTTATTTGTGTCTTCTCTGGTGATCAGACCACCTACAATTCATCTGAATCATGCCTCTACCTCTCCCTCACTCCTGACAGGCCCCTTGGCTCTGATACCCATTTGGATCTACTTCTCCAGCCCCACCCATGTCTACCTGACTAGGAAACATGAACCACACTTGAGGCTCAGTGCATTCCCACTTTCTGCCCTGGCTTCCCACTGGGTATTAGATGAAAAGGATGAGACAATTCTTGAGAAACTGACCAGGAAGTACTATTCACAGTACCTAATTTATACCATTTGCCTGATCTATTTTTTTTAAAGCAGGATTTATTGAGAGGACAGAAAAGCTCTCACAGTGGGAGGGGACCCGAGGGGGTTGCCTGCCTGATCTAGTTTTAAGATACATTAAAATATATCTGCTATTCTTGCACAAATGGGATTCACTGATACTGCAGATACATATTTTGGTATTTCTTCCACTTAAGCAGGAAGTTCTTATGAGACAATTCTAAGAAATGTGATAAAAGAGAAGGGTGTAAAGAGGAATCTCCATGTTGGAGATTTATGTTGGTTTGTACCATACAGCCGCCATGGAAGACAAGAAAGCCCATCTGCTAGAATGTCATGGTGCACTGGAGAATGTGACAAATGCCTGGAAAAGAACAAATGCCTATAAAAGCCAAAGGGGCTGCTGGCTGTAGACCAGAGTCAGCAACGTGACTTGGGATGTGGAAGCGTTTAATAGATGCAGGGCTCCTTCATAGGAGAGTTCATCACTTGCTTAGGAAAAAAAGCACTAGACTCTATCCTTCTAACCCATTTCCCTCCCTGGCCCCAAGCACTTCTGCCTACCTGGCATAATGACATCGGGAAATCCCAATTTTCTTGTAATTGCCAATCCCCTGTTAAATATCATGGGATTTTCTCTTCGAATCTGTTCCATGTCTCCACGAAGAAGCTGCAAAGAAATGATAAGACCTGCAAAAACAAAGGCATTTTCTTAGACCTACACATCTACTTCTATGTAATACTTGAAAATACATAAAAAGTCATATTTTCTAGAGGGAAAATGTACAAAGTTCAGCATTTTCCTTGAGAAAATTTTTGATGCAGAAAGTATAAGTTGTTCTGAAGGAACATTCTAGAAAGCTAGATGAATTTAAGTCAAAGTGACCTCAATAACCCAGAGATCTAGTCTATTAAACACAGACTGAGGTCTGGGAGATTGAATTGTCTTTCCCCCAGTTCTCTATAATCCTTCCTAGTGGGATAGTCCCAGTGAATCATTCTCCAGTGAATATAGAATGAGATGTCTGAGCCACATAAGGTGAACATTTAAGAACCTAGAGTAATGTACAGACTAGAATCAAATGTGACCAAAGAAGACTGGACCAGGATGTCCCATACACAGGAAATGAGTAAGCTAAGATATGCTGTGATTTATGCAAGAAGTATGCCAAAGTGTAGAAAGCAACTTGCTGGTTCAACTTTGCACTGGCTTGTAAACAAAGCAACAAAGCAGACATCACATCCTACAAGGAAAAGAGTGTGCTTTTGTGAGGCTAACTAAGACTTGCTTCAGACTACATGAAGATTTTAGACTCCCCAGATGTATCGCCTCAGGTGAGCAGGCTTCTGGCTTATTACTTGGACCCTTGGAATTTTGCACAAAATTAGAATCTCCTGAAATTTCCCCGTTCATTCCACCCTCTCAAGGGCTCCCACTGCAGTCAATGGTTAGAAGGCTATAAGAGGTAAAGCCTATATAAAGTTAAGAAGTGTTATCTATGAGACTGTGAATGGGATTAGCTGTTAACAGGATGATGAATTTAGGTGCTGAGGCAATCTCAATGACCCATAAACTCGGGAGTTAGGCAGAAGATGAACATCTATAGAAATGAGAGGATAAGGTGTTATGATAATGAGCACAAGTAGAGAAGTAGCAGCTGGAATGGAGACAGAATAAGAATGGTCTGGGAATGGGGAGAAGAGAGGTGATGGAGAAGCAGGGAAAGAGAAAAGTCAGATAAATAGCAGAGTCACAGATATTATATCTGGCAGGTAAAAGTATGCCAGCAATCTAGAATATATACTCTCACAGCTGGGCCAAGAGAGGAAACATAGTTCTACTGCAGCCTGGATAGAATCTGCTAAGCTCAGGTTCTCAAGAAACCCTAGTATTTCGAACATGTTATTCCAATTGTCATCAACACTAGGATCACAGGGCCCCAAAAGACAAACATATGGAGTTCCAGTTGGTATTCTGGTTAGGTAATCAGTGTTTGGGATTTTGGCCACTCTAAAAGTAATTTTTCACAGCTTTATCACTTGGTGGACTAAACTACAATTAGTTTGTGAACATGAAAGCATAGGGGCAAGAAACAAGTCCACAATGATCTCTGCAAAAGTGAACAGCTTGGGATATACCCACCTCTTCCTCATGACCCATTGTCTTTACATATCTATCAAATCTTTTCCTCTGGGAAAACAGAGAGCTACTAACCTAAAAGACAGCCCAGCATGAAAAGCAAACAGCTGAGAATGAAAGTTTTCATAATTTGAGGGAGTAGTGGTTGGAGGCCAAATAAAAAAATCAGTTGGTATACTTTTATCATTCTGCATTGGCAAGGACTTATTCAAGTACCCACTGACTGCCTTTTGTCTGCATTTTCTGAGCAAAAAAAAAATGGCCTGAGATGCAAAGTGAAACTTGTGAAAATGTAGTAGTCTAAAGGTGCCAGGAGAATCATAGCTAGTTTTGAGCTACCTAAAGGTATCCTGGGCTCTAAACATAACAAATAAAAGGAAGGCTTCAGTTTATGTAAGAGATTAAGTGAAAAGGCACACAAAGAATGAAATTACCAGTGGTGGTTATACAAACTACATCACTTTTTATAGGGATTGGGATCTGGGAATTTCTGGATTTCCTTTCCAGTTCAGAAACCCTAAGTGATTGAAGCATATACCATGTAATGCTAAGGCATGGTCCTCAGTGTGAGAGCCTTCATGAATAGTTTAGAAAGTAATCCACTCACACACCAAGTCTGCAACCAGTTCCTTCACAACACTTGGTGTTCTACCTACCCATAAGCTCAATGGGGCCCTCAAGTCAAAGAACTTGAAAGGCTGGTCCATATAAAGTAACTGGACAAACACACCCGTGTAAAAGGCAGCAACTTGGCTCTGTTCCTGTGCCCTACTTCCTCAGCCCCTCCTTGTGGAAATGCTGGATGAGGATTAATTACATAAATCAATCTCAGCCCAAGATATGGAAATAAAATTGTAGTTAATAGTCACTTAAAAATAATAGAAAACTTATGGCTAACTGCTTTGTCTTCACTTGTCCTTAATAATCTTCTTGAGGCTGGAATTGCTCAAAGTTCAGTCTGTGGCTACATATACAAGAGGCCAACAATGAAAATGAGGAGCCAGATCTATTAAAGTTGCACATTAAACAGTTACTGCTGAATGACACACGTACTCTCAGCATTCAAACCCATGTAGCAATTTCTTCTGCATTTTTACATGATTTGACTTGAAGGAAAAGCAGTAATGACTTCTGAACAGAACTGCAAGGCAGTGAAGTGTCCACATTTTGCTTAACAAAGATGGGTAACAGTTTATAGCAAAGTAAATTAATTTTTATGGTGATGTATCTTTAATTAAGGAGACTAATAATAAAGACCTGGACTATTCCTTAAGCAATCTATAAAAATCTCTGACATAAAGACACTAGAGTCCAGCAGTGGAAAATCCATGCTCAGAAGCTTGGCAACTGCATGGAAAGGACAGTGGTCTAGAGTCTGAAGACCTGGGCTCTACTCTGGCTCAGTTGACAGGTCATTTCACTGAGCTTATTTCCTCACTTATTTAATGAAGGGGTTGAAACAGGTAATTTCCAAGGTTTCACCTATCTTTTAACACACTTCAAAAAAAGGCAGGCTGTTCCTCCTCCTGTCTTTTTCAAAACTGCACAGAGACTTCCTCTCACTCAGGCCATTCTAACTGAGGCTTTCTGAAGTCTGTGATGCCCCAGCAGAGGTCTTTCTAACTATCTGTGAATTCTGGACAAAAATCAGTCACTGAAGATGGCACAGACCCTGCTCACTCTGGGGAGTGAGACAGCTCATCACCTTAACCTGGTGAGGTGATGGTGGAAACCGCCCTTTCAATTTTTAAAAAGTGTATTAATACTATCATCTCTCTTTTTAAATGTTGGTCATATTTTAACCATATTATGCCCCCAAGAACTTGTAGCCAATAGCACCTCTTTATAAATCGAGTAAGTAAACAAAACAAAGCACATGACAAATATTGATGCGAATGGCAGTTTTTAAAATTGCTAGTAATTTTCCTATATTTTCATAACAAGATTTCATATGTCTCTTGCTTTAGCCTAGTTTTAGCACACTGCATGGAGCTCCCAGGCATCCAGGCACATACAAAAGGGAAAACTGTCATTTAAAAACAGTGAGAGAGACTCTCAGCTCCCCCACTATACCACCACCACACATCGTTTCAGCTGGAGGTCTCAATCTTTATAGCTTTTGATGTGGATCTCCTTTAAAAACCCTCCAGTTGAGTATCTGCTGACCCTAATAGAGAAAAAACAAAGTTCTTTTCTTACTTTTTTTTTGAGTTGGAGTCACTCCGTCGCCCAGCTGGAGTGCAGTGGCATGCTCACAGCCATCCCAGCATTGACCTGCCAAGCTCTGGCAATCTTTCTGCTTTAGCTTTCTAAAGAGCCAGAACTACAGGTACACGCTACCATGTCTGGCTAATTTTTTATTTATTGTAGAGACGAGGTCTCTCCAAGTTGCCAGGGCTGGTCTTGAAACCACAGGCTCAGGCAATCCACTCGCCTCGGCCTTCCAAAATGCTGGGATTACAGCGTTCTTTCCAACAAGTACTATACTCTTTAGAAACTGTCATGCCTTACAATGACTTTATACTGCCATTTAAGGCCAACTTATAATTTACAACAAGGTCTATGAAATTTAAAAAAGATTATATAAAGAGGTTATAAAATGATTTAGAGGTAAAAACTGTCAGGAGAAACATGGTTCTATGTAAATCAGATAGCTATCTGCAATGGTATATAAAGGCTCACAGGCTTTTAAATAGTTCTTAGAAAAGCAATTAGGTTTAACTTAGAAAACAATCTAATGTGTAGAATTTCACTGAGATTTAGATAGAAATTATTTAAACAGAGCTTCAAAGAAAGGAAGGGAAAAGGGAAATTTAGAGACGTTAAGCTAAGATTAAAGCTGCTTTGAAATCAAGATTTTCTATTCTAATTCCAGAATGACTGATATTAGCAGACTAATAATTGATTCTCATTAGTGTCAGGCTTTCAGGAATAGAAAGAGAAGTAAGTGATTATCTATCTACCTATCTTTGAGTAGGTATGTAATCTTTGTTCAGGAAAATACAGGCTTTACAATGTAACACACCCTGCAACACTTTGGCTCATTTTGGATTTAAGCTGGAACTCAAGTTACCTATCAAAGCACATGGAATCCATCACAGAAAGAACAAAAAATGTATTTTGGTCAGCAGATATTAGGAAATGGCTCAAGTTATTACAAAAAGAATTAGTAAAATGTGCCTGGGCAGAAGAAGTAACATCTGTAGGAAATTGAACTTTACATATAGCAGCCAATCAGCACCAACCAACTGAGGTGCTATATTATTAGCAATTGCAAATGCAACACAAAATTCTCTAGCCAAAGAAGTACATCACCATGGCTGGCACTGGGGGCAGAGTACTTGGCGCTGGACTTTCGGATGATGTTCTCGTGGATCTGAGACCATTCACTCTCATTGTTGCACCTACAACAGAAGGACAGGTGTTATGGCATGCAACATCTGGTCTAATGTTTCAATTGTGCAACACTAAGTTTGAGGGGGAAAGGGATTCTTCATTTTCCTAAAGAAATCAGTGCATGTTTCACAAATTAGACAGGGCCTGTTTCCTGTTCGGTATAAAAGATTCATACTTGGGCAAACAGTGGAAACTCTAAAATGAAGCTCTACAAATATTTTTTAAGTGACAAAATGTACTCCTCTCTGAAAGTAGCACTATCCCATGTGAGAAGTTCTTTTTTTCTAGCTCCCCTTACACACACACACACACACACACACACACACACACACCAGTCCCCAGAGGAAAGTTCCTGATAGAGAAAAAAAAAGTTCTTCTCAACAAGTACGACTGTTTAGAAACTGCTATTGCATTGGCTTTCTACTGTCAAACAACTGTCTTTATACTGGCCCCAGAAGGAAGTCCCACTAAGCTCAGGGTAATATGGATACCATTAGCTTGTAGTTGTATTTCAGTGAGGCCAAGATAAGAAAAAAAGCTTGGGAGAGTAATAGGTTTGATTCACCATGAAATCCTCCATGGTCAGGGAGAGGGAACACTTAGCAGAGAAGGCTGGATGCCTAAATATGTAAGAAAAAAGTTCTTTCCTAGGGATTACAGGATTGGAACAAATGAGAGAATGGAGGAACAATAATGCACTTCTGTTAAGTTCTGATATTTTAGTATCTCCCCTCTAAAGGACAATTCCAAGAAAGCTGCAACCACACAATCACCTGGGATGGAGCTTAGAATCAGAGACTAGTAATTCCCCATCCTAGTACAGACACCTTAGTGAAACAACTGGAATAAGATTAGAATCATCTCTTGAAAATCCCACTTGATACTGAGGGGAGTCCCCACACTCCTGGTCCTACCCTATTCCATGTTGGTTAGAGAGGTATGGACCTACTAATCCCAGAAAACAGGATGCATACACAAAGGAAAACCCACGGGATCTTTTATTGGTTACTCAGAAGTGTCCAGTCCGGCATGGCCACTTCCAGGAGGAAATACCAATAAGAGTTATAGCATGTGCCAACCAACAGTATGGAAGCACTACAGGTTTCTAAATAAAAGGGTTTGTACAGAGGCCACTCAGAGATAAAGATCAGTTATTAGCTTAATTAACTCTGTTACTCAATCACTGGCTCTTTGGACTCTTTAGCCATATAAATAAGTCTCACTTAGAGTTGTGGTAAATGGTTAAAGCTGAGTCCAGAGCTCTAGGGATAACTTGCTGCTTACAGAATTCCCTCCAAACAAAGGAAGGGGGAGAGTGTCCTTTAAAACAATCACTTGTGAGCTGCAATTGAGCTGGAAATAAAAAATGAGAGATGCTGGTAGCAGCACACTCACCCTTCCTGTCTGACATGCATACTGTCTTATCTTGTCCAGTCAATATATCAGAGAAGTATCCAACTGGTAAGGATTCAAAAGACTTGCCTTGCTGTCACTTGTTACTTTCTAGGTTTACAAGATCAATAGTAACTTTAGCTAAAATCTGATTTCAGTCCATCATAAATACAACCTCCCTTACTACAAAAGAAAATCCTTGAAAACTGTCCTCCATCCCAACATGTAGAGTAATCTTGATATTTCTCCAATAAAACACTCATCAGTTCCTTGGTGGCATAGTGGAGCTGGTGCTTTGTCAGCCATACCAACAGGGACAATCTGTATTATTTTACTGATATGTACCCTTCCACCCAACACATACAATTCAGATGCCAGACAACTGGGCTTGTTTCTGCCATTCCTTTCCCCTTGCACGCCCCTTAACAAATGGTGACTTTCAAAGCTCTGCCTTCAGCCCATTTCCTTTTTAACTTATAAGACTTCCTGGACAATCTCATCTACTCCCATAGCTTCAACCACTACTAGAGGTTGCCAAGCCCCAAAGCAGGGTCTCTAGCCCAGAATTATCCAGAAGCTCCTAACTTTGCCACAAAAGTTCATTATTTCTCCCCAACCCATGTGCTTCTAGAGATGCCCTCTCAATGAGTAAACCCATTACTTCACTATATCCTTCTAATAGTCACCAGAACTAACAGATTGTGCTATCTTAAAATCTGTCACATCTGACCTCTCCTCTTCATGGTCCTGTTGTAGTCATGATCATCTCTCTTCTGTACCAGTATAATCACCTAACTGGCTTTTTAAACATCTCCCTTTCCAGAATGTCAATCTGGTATCAAATGGCCACCCTTCTTAAAACCCTTCACAGGTTCCACCTGTACACCAGTTAGAGTTAAAACTTTTTAGCAGTTCATGTAAGGTAATCCACATCAGGGTCCTATCCTCCCTCTCCAGGCCTCTCTTTTACCTTGAAAAAGTCCAGCAGCCTTATACCTTTGCCCATGTGCTTCTCTTGCCTGGTAGCTAAAATGGCTCTACTTTACAAATTTTATTCTTTTCCTTTTTTTTCCCTTTCCCTCTCCCTCCCCCCCCTTCCCTCCCTTCTTACTTAATTTAGGATTCAGTTTAATATTGCCTCATCTATGCAGCCTTTCTAGTTCCTCCCTTACCATTCTCACTTCTCAACACCTCTACCTTGAACCTGACCACTGCTTCTTTTGGTCTTCACTGAATTCTGATTTCTATAAAAATATATGTTTTATTTTAAGGCACCAATTTGTCTTCTTCACTCTACTATAATGTAGTACTTAGACAACAAGTACTAATGATCTCCACCATGTAGCAAAACTTATAGTACACAGTGTTTAATATTTGGTGAATAAATAAATGGAGTAATTCCCAAAGTCAACTGGTTATTTCTTATAGCTTAAATGCTACTAATTAAAATTCTGTCATCATTTTGTATCAGAATTAAAGTAAAGGCAGATCTTGAGGAAAATATTCTGCATTGTGGCCATCTTATGGAACCATCAAAAGCTTTATCCAGATTTAAGAGGAAAATAATAAAAAGGCAGTGAGAACAATCACATTTCTGGGGAAAGCAAGGGAAAAATGGAATTGCCATATGTGCCCTCCTGTTTGAGTCAAGGAAGATGGGAGCACCAATGAATAAATTATAGGTTTGGATAGAAGTTCATGATGGCTCCGAAGGAAAGACTGTTTGAAACCAAATGCTATGCAGATTCATTTGCAGACTGCAAGGACTGAGATCTTGAAATTTTTACTCATGATAGGCTATAAACAAGATTTACCTCTAAAGAATTGGCAAGTTATTCTTCCAAAGGCATAAATTTACCTTCAATTCCCAATGTTGCATTTTTTCCTCTTAATCCTTGCTTTCAAACACAGTATGCCGTTAACAATGAATTCAATTGTTCAGTTTTAAAAATTACTCTTTAGTCTTAACCCCATGAAAGACTTCATCACTTCATGCAACTCTATCTTATCCTCCCATCTTTTAGAAGCATCCCATGCTATATCTGATGTAGTCATTAATGGCATGCTTAGATAAAATTGCTTCCTAACCTTAAAACCCCATTCTGTGGTGGCAGATATGTACCTTCTATGGCCTTTCTTACCCACAAGTCTTTAGTATGAACTAGTATAATGAAAGAGTGGATTTTCAAACCCACAGAGATGCACACATGTTAGATCGTTCACAGTGTCACTCTCCCCATCTTTCCCTTTTCTTGTCTGTTTTCTGTGAGGCTATAAATTACCTCTCTGTCAGTAGCCAATAAATCATAATATTACACTCAAAAGAAAATATTCTTTTTCTTTCACATTACTGAAAAATACTTTTGCAACCTCCTCTCAAGATTAAAATAAAATTTAAGTTGGCCTCTGTCTCTTGTCTGCCTGCCAAGGAATCGCTCTCCACTGCTCCATGTCCTCTGCTTCAGGAGGCCCAAGTGGCTCTGCTGCAGCCTCTGTCACCCCATGACATGCAGGTACTAGGAGATCCTTAGGAAAGACACTGGGGCACTCCAGAAGCAGGAAATGAGGCCAGACGTGTCTGCTCTTCCCTGCTGGGCTCTGCTATTTCCCAAATGCTGTCCAGAATACTAGTCTTGTATTCTAGAACAAAGAGGCAAGGAGTACAGAGTGAAAAACTGCAGGACAGGCAGCTCAGCAGGTGTGTCTGAGCTGTAGAAGCAGGTTCACACAGATGTGGAGAACTTTTCTGGATCTAAGTGCTTCTCTATCCTCTCTCAGTGTCTTAGCCCTGAAATATCTGAGAAGCAAGGAGCCACTTTCAAACCTAGCTTTTGGCAGACTACATGTTGTTCTATGGCTTGGTAGTCCTGGGACTGAGGTGTTATGGAAACTTAGGCTGTTGCTGCTGGGACTGAGGAGGAAGCTTAGAGTCAGGGCAAAGAAGGAAGCAAAGCACGGGCTGCAGCTGCCAGTGCAGGGAAGCAAGTGCTGCCAGAAGGAAGACTGGAGTGAGTTGGGACTTGATTGTCATCTAGGATGGGGGTGTGGGCTAGGTGTGGGCTACCACTGCCAGGGCTGGGGTTGAGCCTTGCTGGGACTGAGGTATAAAAGGGATGGGTGTTCCTAACCTGCTGGCCTGGGCTGTGGTCATTGAGGACAAACACACCCCTCTCTAGTGGCAGGGCTTCAGTGTGGCTTCTACCACTTGAGTACTCTGCCTGGGGCCTGAGGAGTGAACGCCCCCACCATGACTGGTGCCTGCTTTCACCATTGGGGGCCTAAGCACAAGACCACTCACCCAGGCATTGCTCCCTCCTTTGAGACAGAGCACATAGCCCAGGGCCCTGGGGACTGCTCAATCCAATCCACCATCTTGAGAACCTAAGCACTCCTCCCAGGGGCCTGAGGTTGAACCTAAACTCCCAGCCACTACCACCTTAGCTGGTAACTACCAGCAAGTGCCACCCACGAGCCCAGAGATTGGCCTACCCAGCCTATCACAGCTGCCACCAACATCAACATATACCGTCTGAGACCTAAAGAATCATCTGCCACTGCTACTGCCATCGCTTACACCATGCTGGCTGTCCAAGGGCCTGAGAACCCTCCTACCAGCCTGGACTACCACTGCCACTACTGGAATCTGAGCAAGCCACCTGGAGGCCCAAGAATTAACCTACTGGTAACTACCAACATAGGGGCCAGTGTACATCTCTCTGGGGCACAGATAAGCATGCCCGGCCCACTGCTGTCACCACTCAGGCATGAAGACTTGGCATCTCAGTCTCTAGCACAACTTCACCACAGCCTCCTCTAAAAACTGCACCCTAACCCACAAAGGAAATCACAGATGCCACTAATGCTGTTTACAACCAAAGAAATAACACAGAGTCTACACTACCACACAGACCCAGAATCAAAGCTCTCCTTAATCAACACCACAGATACATCTCCAAAAAAAGGTCCTTCCCTACAAAAGTAAATTTAAAAATAGAAAGAGTAACTGTTATGCCAGATGTGCAGATTTCAATGCAAGGACACAGGAAACAAGAAAAAGTAAGGAAATATGACACCTTCAAAGAAACACAATAATTCTCCAGCAACAGAACTTAGTCAGAAAGATCTTTTGTGTCAGATGCAGTGACTCATGCCCATAATCTCAGTACTTTGGAAGGCCATGACAAGAGGATTACTTGAACTCAGGAGTTTGAGACCAGTCTAGGCAACATAGTGTGACTTCATGTCCACAAAAAATACAAAATTAGCCAGGCATGGTGGTACATGCTTATAGTCTCAGCTTGGGAGGTTGAGGTGGAAGGATCACCTGAGCCCAGGAATTTGAGGCTGTGGTAAGCCATAACTATGCCACTGCATTCCAGCCTGGGTGACACAGTGAAACCCCAACTCAAAAAAATTTTTTTTAATTACAGATAAATAATTCAAAATATTGATTTTTAAAGAAGTGAGATACCAGAGAATTCTGAAAAACAATACAAAGAAATCAGAAAAAAATTCAGATATGAATGAGACATTTACCAAAGGATGGATATTTTTAAAAAGAACCAGAGATCACATAATTGAAAAATTCATGGAAGGAAATACAGATTACATTTGAAACCTTCACAAATAGACCAAATAAGGCAAAAGAAAGAATCTTGATACTTGAAAACAAGATTTGTTAAAATAATCCAGTCAGATAAAAATAAAGGAAAAAAGAATAAAAAAGAATGCGCAAAGCATCATGACATTTGGGACAACACAAAATGTTTTAATAATATAATTATTATTATTGGTATCCACAAGGGCAAAGACACAAAGAAAGGATTAGAAAACCTTTTTAGCAAAAAAATAGATGAAAATATTCCAAGTCTAGCAAGAGATTTAGACATTCAGATACAGGAGGCTCAGTAATCCCCATGAAGATGCCATGCAAAAAGGTCTTCACAGAATTGTGTAGTCAGGCTGTCTAAAGTCAAAGACAGAGAATGAGTCCTAAAAACAGCAAGAAAAGTGTCTAATCATCTATAAAGAAAGCCCCATTAGACTAATAGCAGATTTCTCAGCATAAAACTTACAGGCTAGTAGAGAATGGGATGATATATTCAAAGTGCTGAAAGGGACAAAAAAATCTGCCAGTCAAAAATACTATATCCAGCAAAATTATCCCTCATAAATGAAGGATAAATAGTCTTTCCCGGACAAGCAAATGCTAAAGAAATTTGTTACCACTAGACCAGCTCTAAAAGAAATCCTGACCAGCCTAAATATGGAAATTAAAGGACAACATTTACTATCATAAAAATACATAAAAGCATAGAACTCCTTGGTAAAGTAATCATGCAAGAAGAAAAGGGACATAAATGGTACTACTACAGAAATCCACTGAGCCACAATGACAATCAATAAAAGAAAAAGATAGAAACAAAGAAATATAAAACAATCAGAAATTAATTAACATGACAGGAACAAAGACTCATATATCAATAACCTTGATGTAAATTGATTAAATTACTCACTTAAAAGATACAGAATGGTTGAGTAGATAAAACAAATAATCAAACTATATGCTGCTTACAAGAAAGTTACCTTACCAGTAAAGGCACATATAGACTGAAAGTAAAGAGATGAAAAAAGATATACTACATAAACTGAAACCCAGAATGAGAAGTAGCTATACTTATATAAGATAAAACAGACTTTAAGAACAGTAAAAAGAGACAAAGAAGGTTATTGTATAATGATAAAGGGATCAATCCAGCAAGTGGATAGAAAATTGTAAATATATATAGAAGGGGGACCCAAAAAATTTATTTTTTGAGGGCAGGCCCCTTGTATACAGGATTCCTCCACTAGGTAGTGTTCTAAGGACCCATTGGCAACAGTGAACCAGTTAGTGTTGTTGTGAGAGGCTGTGTTCAGCTTCAGTGAATTTTTTTGGAGATTTTTTTCAACATGTTTGCCCATCTCAAGATGGGTGATTTATGAGTGCACCTACCCATACCATGCATTTTTTTGACCAAAAATGGCATGACCCATGTGCCCCACCCTCCCTATTCAACTGATCTTGCCATACGTGACTTAAAAAATTTTTTTTCCAGGTAAAAAAGTCCTCAAAGGGAAATGTTTTGCCAAAGTGGAAGAGGCGAAACAAAAAATGGCAGAAACACTTAAAGGCATCAAAATTGATGAGTTCAAAAACTGTTTTGAGCAGTGGAAAAATTGTCTTGATAGATGTATTGCATCAGATGAAGAGTACTTTGAGGTGGCTGAAGTTTAAACGTGTAAGAATAAATACACAATTTATTTTTTAAATTAAAAAAAATTTAGGGTTGGGTATGCAAACGTTCATTATGCAGGTATCCTTGTTGATGAGGTGTGCCCTCCCCCTCCCCTGGCAGATTCCCACTACTGCCAATCCCACTCCCGCCCGCCTGGCAGTTTCCCACTGCTGCCAATCTCTTTCTTTTAGTATTATGATAATTGTTCAAGGTCTGCTTATGAGTGAGAACATGTGATACTCAGTTTTGTTTCTGTGATAGAGCACTCAGTGTTACAGACTCTAAGTCCATCCATTTTGCTGTGAGATTCACAATTTTGTCCTTCTTTATGGCTACATAATAGTCCATCATGTATATGCACCACATATTTAAAAATCCAGTCCTTTTTTGTTGGGTAGCATCATTGGTTCCATGATTTTGCTATTGTGAATAATGCTGCAATAAACATATGTGTGCAGGTATCTTTTTCATAGAGTGATCTGAGTTCCTCTGGGTGTATTCCCAGTAGGGGGACTGCGGGGTCATATGGAAGGTCGATTTTTAGATCTTTTAGGAATCGCCACCCTTTTCCACAGAGGTTGTACTAGTTTACACTCCCACCAACAGTGTAGACGTGTTCCCTTTTTATTGCATCCTCTCCAGCATCTATTGTTTTTTGAGTTATTGATGACGGCCATCCTGACTGGAGTTAGGTGGTATCTCAGTGTGGTTTTACTTAGCATTTCTTTGATGACTAGGGAGGCTGAGCATTTTTTCACATATCTGTTGGCTGCTCATATGCCTTCTTTTGAGAATTATCTATTAATATCTTTTGCCCACTTTGCAATGGGGCTGTTTGTTTTTTCCTTTTCAGCACATTTGAGTTCCCTGTAGATCCTAGATGTTAGGTCTTTTTCAGACATACAGTGGTAAATAATTTTTCTCATTCTGTGGCCTATCTCCCTGCTCTCTTGATGGTTTCTTTGGCTTTGCAGAAGTTTGTCAATTTGATGATGTTTCATTTGCCTATCTTATCTCTTATGGCATGGGCATTTGGGGTTTTGACCAGGAATTGGTTGCCAGTTCCAATTTCCATAAGGGTGTCTCCTGCATTTTCTAAGCTTCTTATAGTTTGGGTTTTAAGTTTGGGTCTTTGATTCATTTAGAGTTGGTTTTTATATATGGTGATAGGTAGGGGTCTTGTTTTAATTTTCTATACATGGTCAGTCAGTTTTCCCAGCACCATTTATTGAATAGGTTCTCCTCTCCCCAGTGGTTGGTGGTGGAGGCTTTGTCGAAGATGAGTTGGTTGAGAAACTGAGATTTTGTTTCTGGAATCTCTATCCTGTTCCGTTGGTCTATATACCTGTTCTTGTACCAATACCAGGCTGTTATGATTACTTACAGTAGCTTTATAGTAAAGTTTAAAGTCTGGGAGTGTGATACCTCTCGCTTTTTTTTTTTTTTTTTTTTTTGGGGTGGCTTATTTTGGCTATTTGGGGTCACTTATGTTTCCATATGAATTCCTGTATTGTTTCCAGGTCTGAGAAGAATGCTGCTGGTAATTTAATGGGTATTCCATTAAATCTGTAGATTGCCATGGGTAGGATGGACATCTTAACAATGTTGATTCTTCCAATCCATGAGCATGGGATATTTTTCCATTTGTTTGTGTCATCTTTGATTTCTTTGAGCAATGTTTTATAGTTTTCCTTATAAAGGTCTTTCATATCTCTGGTTAGGAAGATGCCAAGGTATTTCATTTTTTTGTGGCTACTGTGAATGGGATTCTGCTTTTTATTTGGGTTTCTGTTTGTTTTTGGTGTATAGAAATGCAACTGTCTTTTGCACATTGATTTTATACCCTGAGACTTTGCCAAAGTCCTTTATCAGTGCAAGGAGGTTTTTGACAGATTCTCTTGGGTTTTCAAGGTATAGAATCATGTTGTCTGTAAAGAGGGATAACTTGACTTCTTCTTTTCCTATTTGGATATCCCTGATCTCCTTCTCTTGACTGCTCTAGCTAGGACTTCCAAAGTATTTTGAAAAGGAGGGATGAGAGTAAGCATCTTTATCTGGTTCCGGTTTCCAAGGAAAATGGTTCCAACTTCTGTCTGTTTAGCAGTATGCTGGCTGTGAGTTTCTCGTAAATGGCTCTTACTATTTTGAGGTATGTTCCATCTATGCCTAGATGTTTGAGGGTTTTTATAAAGAAGAGGTGCTAGATTTTATCAAAAGCTTTTTCTGCACTTAATGATATAATCATGTGGTTTTTAATACACAATTTTTAATAAATAAATTCAATTTTGGGGGAAAGCCCTTGTATACCCCACACTGGAGCACCTATAATTCAAAAAGCAAGTATTATTAGATCTAAAGACAGGGAGAGACTGCAATACCAATTTCAGCATTAGACAGATCATCTAGACAAAATTAACAGAGAAATATTGTATTTAAACTAGACTTTAGGTCAAACAGACCTCATAGACATTTACAGAACATTCTATCCAATAACTGCAGAATATATACTCTTTTCTTCAGCATATAAACATTCTCCAAGACAGACCATATGTTAGGTAACAAAACAAGTCTCAACAAATTTTTAAAAATCAAATTAATATAAAGTATCTTTTGAGATGACAGTAGAATAAAACTAGAAATAATGCCAAGAGGAATTTTGAGAACTACTCAAATACATAAAAATTAAACAACTTACTCCTGAATGATGATTGGGTCAATGAAGAAATTAATAAAAAATTAATAAAGAGTATTGAAGCAGGGAGTTCCGGTAAGATGGCAGCGGCACAGGTGGGTCTGTGAGATTCTCCAAAAGTAAGTTCCCATAAAGACTTCTACTTTCCTTCACCCACGCGCCCCCACCCCCCCACCACCAGCCACACTGGTCTGAGGCCGGGAGGCCCTCACTCCCACCCACGGCGGGCTACGGCGGCCCCACGGTAGCGGCGGTTCCACCCCAGGCCGCCCAGGGCCGGGCCCAGTGGAGCGTACACCTCCCATTCT
>CAUYQG010082634.1:0-11863 GCA_963574415.1 Tarsius wallacei
GTTTCTCATGATTACTTACTGCTTTCTTCTTTCTCTTCCCACCCTTTCCTTATATTTTAAGAAGCCATCTGGTATGGTATGGTATGGTATGGTATGGTATGGTATGGTATGGTATGGAATGGTATGTTACGTGTGCCCCTCAAAATGCATATAAAAAACATTAACCTCAAGCCGGGCTCGGTGGCTCAGCCTGTAATCCCGCGCCTTGGGAGGCTGAGGTGAGTGGATTGCCTGAGCCCGTGGGTTCGAGACCTGCCTGGGCAGGCGAAACCTCATCTCTACAATAAATCAAAAAAATCAGCCAGGCGTGGTAGCGCACGCCTGTAGTTCTGGCTACTTGGAAGGCTGAGGCGGAAGGATCGCTGGAGCCCAGCAGGTCGAGACTGCAGTGGCCGGGAGTGGCCACTGCACTCCAGTGTGGGCGACAGAGTGAGACTCCAACACCAAAAAAAAAAAAAAAAAATTAATCTCAAAATGTGACTGCACCTGGAGATAAGGCCTTTAAAAGTGTGATTAAGTTAAAATAAGCCCATTTCAGGGGTGTGTCCTAATCCAATCTGACTGCTGTCCTTTTAAGAAGAGATTAGGACACATAAGCGGTACCAGGAATGTGGGAATACAGGGAAAAGACTATATGAGGACACAGAGAAGACACCATCTGCAAGGCAAGGAGAGAGGCCTCAGGAGAACTCAAATCTGCCAACACCTTGATCTCGGACTTCAGGCCTCCAGAAATGTGAGAAAATAAATTTCTGTTGTTTAAATCATCTAGTCTGTGACACTTCTATGGCAGCCTGAGCAAACTAATACACCATCATAGAGGAAATGCCGTAAGTACATAGGTGAGCTTAGAGCTCTGAAATCAAACAATTCTGAATTAAGACCCTGGATGTGTCTTCACTGAACACCCACATCAACTTCACAGGCCTGTTGTGAACAATAAGTCAGCCATTGTGCAAACCACTTCGCACAGTGCCTAGAACAAACTCAACTACAGCAATTGTCAGACGCTCTCTGGCACCTCCTCCTCTCTCCTTTTTCCATCCAACACTAGTCCCAGCACTTGGGCTCTCCATCCATCAGCTGTCTCTCTCACGTGATGAATCTCTCCCTCTTTACTAAATTGCTCCTGCCAGCACTCAAACTCCAGAATCTCTCTTGTCAAAGGGAAACAAAAACCCTCCCTGGACTCTCCATTCCCCTCCCGTGACTGACCCCTACCTTCAGAGTCAAGATTACTCAGAGTGTGCACACATTCCCATCTCCCCTCATGGCCTATTCTTTCTCCCACTCAGTCCAATCCGGCTCCCATCTTCACCGCTGCCCTGAATCTGCATTTTCCATGGCCTTCCAGGGCCTCCGGAGTGCCAAGTCTCACGGGCACTTTCAAGGCATTGTTTTCCAGGCTTTTCAGCACACTCCGTGCAGCAGACCCCTCCCTTCTCGAGACTCTCTCCCTTGACACCACGTCTCCCAGGTCTCCCTCCTCTAGAATGCATCCTTCTCAAAGTGCTTTGCTTCCTTCCCCATTACCTGATGCTGAAATGCTGGAATTCGCCAGAGCTCAGCCCCAGACTCTTGGTTCCTCTCAATATTCCCTCCAGAGGCAATCCCATCCATCCCTAGGGCTGTCAGTGATCCAACCACTTCTATCCATGAACCAACTGCTCTTACATGCGTATCTCCATCCCAAATGGCCATCTCTTGTGAACAACAGATCTTGTCTATTCAGTTTCTCCACTTGGGAATCTCACAGTAAACATGTCCAGCAATGGACTCTTGTCTTTCTCCAACTCCAGAAAGAAAGCGACTCTACCATGTGTGCAATCCACCCAGCCACTCAACAAAGCATTCCAAAACTCATCCCTGACAACCCCATTCCCTGCACCTCACTCTCCGATCCAACCCATCACTAAGTCCTAGCAATCGCCAAATGCTAACACTAAATCTTGTCAGTGCTACCACCAAAATTCATCTCCAGACACATTTCTTCTGTTCTTTACCTTCACTGCCATTATTTGGAATCATCATTTTATGATAGATTCTAGACACCTCCTAACACATCTTCCGGATTCCCTCTTGCCTCTCTCCAGATCTCTCTCCTCAGGGCAGTCAAACAGATCTTTCTAAATTATGAACTGCTTCCTGTAACCCCCGCTTAACATCCTTCAGTGGCTGCCCATTGCCCTCAGAATAAAATCCCACACCCTTTGAGTAGTATACAAGGCCTCAGCCTATCTTCCAAGCTAACGTCATACCACAAAAGCCAGCCACATGTTTTTTAACACACAAAGCTATTTTTTTGCCTAAAAGTTTTGAATGTGCTTGTCCGTCCTCGCCGCATGCTTTTGCCTCTGCACTTTTGTCTAACTCCTACTCCTTCTTCAAAGCTGACTTTACATCTCAGGGAGGTCTTTGCTGACTTCCTGTCTGAATTGATTCCCTGATCCCCACTCTCACTTTTTTCCCTGTTCTAATACCCCCTTTTTTTCACAGTAGCTAGCACAATTTGTAATTATGTGTTTATTTGGGTGACTGTTTAGCATCTCTTCCAAGTGGACAGTGAGCTTCTTGCTCACCACTGGATTTCCCAGTGCCTTGTAAGTACTGAATCTGCTGAGTTCCTGATACCGATAAAAGGAGAAGTGGCTGGGAGGGAGGGAGGGAGAGGCTTTTCGCAGCTGTTCAACTTTGTTTCTTTATGAAAACAGCCAAGAAAGTCAACTTTTGAGGCTGTGGTGAAAATGAAGAAAAAACAAAATGGGTTAGAGAAAGCGACAATTTTTAGTTGTGCATACACAAACCTAATTTCTACTCTCCGCAGAGATGTGACTACCCATCCTTCCCTACCATGTCTTAGAAGTTTTACTGCATTTTGAGAGAAAGAGAAAAAAAAAATACAGTCACAGATATAAAAATACTGTAATAGGCTGGGTGTGGTGGCTCACACCTTATAGTCCCAGCACTTTGGGAGGCTGAGGTAAGAGGAATTGCTTGAGGCCAGAAATTTGAGCCCATCCTGGACAACATAGTGAGATCCTATCCCTATAAAAACTTAAAAATATTAGCCTGGTGTGGTGTTGCACACCTGTAGTGGTGCTGCACACCTGTAGTCTTAGCTACTCAGGAGGCTGAGGTGGGATAATCACTTGAACCCAGGAGGTTGAGGGTGCAGTGAGCCAAGACTGTACCACTGTACTCCAGCTTGGACGACGGGGTGAGACTCTGCCTCAAATAAAATAAAGTAAATAAAGTAAAAATACTTTAACAGAATTATAATCATATAATATGTAAGTTTTAAATGTTTTTCTTTTAGTCTTAAGCATTTTCCTATGTCATTAAATATTTCAAATTTTTATTCCTATTTTTAAAAAACACTTATGTTCACTATCATAAAAGCAAAAAATTCAGGTAAGCACAGTGAAGAATCTAAAATCACCTAAAGGCTTACTACCCAGAAACATTTGGTATGTTATCCTTCTAGAAAATTTTCTCAGCATAAAATATACATTTATAAAACTGGGACTAAGCTGTATATAGCTTTAGAATCTGTTTTCCTCACTTTCTGTATCAAAGATACACTCCTTTTAGAAAATTTTCTCTGCATAAATATACATTTACAAACATGGGATTAACTGTACATAGTTTTAGAATCTGTTTTCCTCACTTTATCAGAAATGCATTTCCTTTTTAAAAATTTTTTATTTTAAAGACGTGGGATACAATTCAGGGTAAGGTATACAAATGTTCATTATGTAGGTACTTTTGCAGAAATACATTTCTGTATCATCATTTCAATGGTTTCATAATTTCCTTTGTGTAAAAGAATCATAACTTATTTCACCAATCATCTATTTGTGAGATTTTAGATTAATTTTCACTATCCTATTCAATGCCACAAAGAATATCCTTTTAAATATTGTATGTGCACACATCTTTTAACTATTTCCTTAGAATACATTTTTAGTCATGGAATTGCTGAATCAAACAGGAAATACTCATTTTAAAGCTTTTGGTAAGAATTGAGAAAGTGCCCTTCAGAAAGACAGTGACTGTTTACATACTAGCAGTGTATATATACCATTAAGTGTGGATAAAAAACATGTGTTGAGTGTCTGCTATGCCCAGGGACTCTCTATATATTATTTTTAGTCCTCGAAATAGCTTTGCAGGGTGGTTATCATCATTCCCACTTAAAGTTGAATAAACCAAAGCTCAAAAACAGTAACTAACTTGCCCAAAGGTACAAAACTAGTGAGTTTAAAACTGATAGTTTAACTGGCTATAGCCATGCTTTTCCACCAGACCATATTGTTCTTTAATTATTTTTTTCTGGTTTAATAATATGGATATAACATGAAATATGAATACTTCTCTTATTCTACTGTTCAGCATTTAAGTTGCTTCCAATAGTTCATTAAGTAACACTGCAGTTAACAGATGAAACATTCCATTATTTAAAATATTAGACTATTTATTTATTTGGAAAACAAAACAATATGTGTACTTCATTAGTTTTACCCTTTCTTCTTGAAAAATCAGATCCGTTCATCTTTCAAGGCCCATCTTAGAAGTCACATCTTCATGAAGACTTTAACTGACACTAGACATTATCAATAGCTTCCTTTCTGGCTAGTCAGAGCACTTATTACCTGCTTCCAAAGTTTGTCACTCCACTCTATAAATATGTCATGATTATAAACTATTCTGAATGGTTCTAAATTAGTTTCATGTTTGCAAATCTAGTTTCCCTAACACTTTACAATCCTTGGAGAAAGAACTATCTTATATATCATTTGCAAGTCCCTTGGGACTTGTCACAGTGCTAGGGACACAGCAGATGGTCAACAGCAGATCTGTAGTTGGAATGAACTGAAAGCTTAAATGTCAACTCTCCTGTGTCCTACTGATAGCCTCTACATAAACTTTAATATTTTAATGTTGTTTACACAAATAAGGAATTTCCAGATAAAATCTACATGTATTACATGTACATAATGCAATACTCTTTTTCACAATTTATTTCCTTCTATCTCTCATTCCAAAGAACTGAAAAAAAAAATTATAGGTTCTTTGTTATCATTTGCAGTACTTATTTTTTTTCTGCAACTTGACCACTCTGACTTTACTTTTCATGACTTGGACCCCAAACCTGTTGTGTACATGTCACGGAGTTATCATAATGCCCTGCAGAGAGCCCTAGGAGGGGAGTGTGAGTTCCCACCTATGGAACTATGTGTGACCACAAGTAAATCACTTCATATCTCTGAGCCTCAGGGGCTCTCGTTTGCTTGTTTTATTCTGTTCTGTCTTTGCCAAATGAGAAGTTAAAGTAATACTTCCCCTACCTTCTCTGCAAATGTTGGTTATTAATGTTATAGATTTGAGAATATGTGTTCTAATTCCAACTTGGGGGTTTCTTCTTTTACTACAATACATAAAGTCTAAGGCTTTATGGATCTGCTGCCATTCTTTTAAACTATTCACCTTCTTTTTGGTCTAGCTTTTCATTGAAAAAGTATAGACATAAATAAAGAGAATTTAGACATATTTCACAAATGTGGGTTGCTATAGCTATTCATCACAATCATTAAGTAAAAATTATGACTGATGCCTTTCTTCTCATGATTAGAGGATCAGTAAGGAATCAGACATCTTACTAATGACCTACCATAGCATATCTGCCTTGGTTCGTTGTCTTTGTGGTCTCTCGTGTCCAGTGGATTCCACTGGTCCTGTTGGTTCAATCTAGAAGCAAACAGTAGGTTTTGCTCTCCTCTCCGTCCACAAAGACCTTGGTCAAGTTGACCATCTCTTCCCTGACTAACTGCTGTGACATCCAGACGGATTCCCTTCTGATCCCTCTTCCACCTAACGGCTAGAGAACTCTTTCAGAAAGTCAAATCTTCCTCATTTTCTGCTGATTGATATCCAAGCAATCAAAGCACCACAGTGAGCCTGGCACAAACAGCTTCCTGCTCACTGCCAGGTTTCATCTTTTGCCTCTTCTCACGTGCCACACTCAGCCATAGTGACCTGTAGAAACTCCAGCACATCATGCTCTCGTTCTTAAATATTTTGTACACACTCTCCACCACAGAAATGCAATCCACTCTTCTCTGCCTGGGCAAGTCCTAAGAATTATTTAAAACTCAGCTGTGTCCTCTTCCCCTGTAGACAACAAACCTTCCCACAAGTTGTTTTCGAGGCATTTCCTCGGCACTTCTACAGCACACAGGCGTCCCTCTACCAAGACCGGCACTTATCATTGCATGCCAGAACTACTAACTCTATGGCTGTCTCCTCTACTAGGTGATCAGAACCCTGAGAGCAGAAACAGTCTCTTTCATTTTTGTATGTCCAGCATTTAATACATGTCCAGTCCTAAATAAATGTCTGTTTAATGAACACATGAACAAATGAATGAATGAATGGCCACAGGGGTCTTGGCACAACAAAGCAGTTTAGAACGTATATTCTACTCATGGACCAGTCTTGGCTCATGCATATTTTCTCTCCCTCTTCTTTCTGCTACCCGTAGGAAGGACAAGAAGTACTTGCATCACCTCCTTCCTAAACCCCCCAATTGCACCACTATCCATTTGGGGATATGGAGCCAATTTGGCTGAAAGTTGACTAAAGGGAGGAGGATGGGACTATATCCGCAAGGACAGAGTGAGAGCAAAAAACACCTATTCCAAGAGTCAGAGAAGCAAGCAGAGTTGCACTCCAAGGAACTAGCCATGTGAGGAGCCAGGCAAGGCCTTACAGTCATAGGATGATATGTGCCCAATTCTCACCCTGACCCACTCGGAGAACAGTCAGAGCAAGGGCATGTAAATATTCTTCATTCCCCAAATCGGTCTTGACTGAGGATTAGAACTATGTACCTCTAGGTACAGGGAAGTGAAACGTCCTTCATTACAGAGGCAAACCCTGGAAATGACCTTTTGGAAAAACAATCTTAGGAGAAGTAGAAAAAATCCAAGGCTTAGCACAGCTAATGGTGGCCCTATTTTATTTAGAATGAATTAAGTTCCCTCCTCTGTTGGACAAGGACCATGGGCAGAAGGTGCCAGGCTAGCTACTCCCCTGGAGGACGCCCATTACCCGGCTTCAGCGTCACCACCTACACACTTCTGCTCCTCCTCCTTTTTTTATTTTTAATTTTTTTTGAGTCAGAGTCTCACTTCGTCACCAGGCGGGGTGCAGTGGCACACTCACAGCCACCCCGGCGTTGACCTGCTGGGCTCCGCGATCCCTCCGCTTCAGCCTTCCAAGTAGTCGGAACTACAGATGCACACTACCACACCCGGCTAATTTTTGATTTATTGTAGAGACGAGGTCTCGCCAAGTTGTCCGGGCTAGTGTCGAACCCTCAGGCTCAGGCAATCCACCTGCCTCGGCCTCCCAAAGTGCTGGGATGGCAGGCTGAGCCACCGAGCCTGGCCTGCTCTTCCTCTTTTTTTGCTTGAGTATTTACAGCAAATTCAAGGCATCCTAGTATTTCACTTATGCTTTAGTATAATCTCTGACTAACAGGCATTTATTAATATAACATAATCACAATACTATTATCATACTCAACAACATTCGCAAATAAATCACTCAACATCAGGAGCCAAACAAGATCTGAGAAATATTTTCCAAATTCCATGTGCACCCTCTCTTTATCCCCTGCCAGAGTCAGAACAGTCACCTGCACTCACCTGGCTCCTAAGGAAGACCATGAGAACACAGAGAATATGGGCCTGTGGTTTCTTTATTTCCATTTCTAGCCCTGTGTTCTAGCACCTTCAAGCCTTCCATTGCTCAGAGTACTGCATTAGGCTGATGCATAAGTTCATAGCACCTGTGTTTCATAAGGCAACACTACGGTGCTGGGAGTTCATGTTCGTCATTTGTCGCCTGGAGTGACGATGCTGTGCTTATGAACATGCCCTGCATTGTACAGATGTGAAGAAAGTTAGCACTATTTGTGGGCTAAAGAAGATGGAGTGTCAAGTGGAACAAACACTTCTGACATAGTCCTCTGTGTGAGTCTAACAGAGGAGTAAAGGCAGTGGACACGGCTCAAAGCATTTGTGCCGTGTGCAGGGAGAATGCCACTGGGGCAAGCACAGCAAGAAAGTGATTTTGTCATTTCAGAGAGGGCTGCTTTGACCTGAGTGATTCTTCACATTCAGGAAGATCATTGGGCTTTGGTGAAGACCGTTCAAAGGCTTTAGTCCATGATGATCCACGTCAATCAAGAACTGGCAAATAGGATGGACTGTGACCAACCATTGTATGACATCTGCATTCCATGGGCCAGTGAAAAATGTTACAAACGTATGCATCAACCCAATACATCTGTAATTTTATGCAGCTCCTACAAGAGTCACCTCAATCCTCTTCCTCATTCAACCCCCAACAATTAGAGCTTTTCATGCACACACATACACGCACACATGCAATTCATTTTACAGGTGTTATTTGAATTTTGGTTCTTCTACTCACTAGCTGTGAGAACTAGGGTAAAGTAATGAACTTCTCTGAGCCTCAATTTCCTAACCTATAAAATGGGGGTGGGCATCAATTTCACAAGGTTGCTGTTAGAATGTTTAAATATTGCATAAATACTACTTAGCACAATGGCTGGCACATAGTAGCTAATAACTTACTATTATAACTAGCCTTTACATGTGAGTTCCTCCTCTTCTCCTTTCCCAGTTCAATGCTCTGTCACTTAAAATGGAGCAACCAGTGGAGTGAGGAGGACACACCAGGGATCTTGCAACAACAAAATCAAGCATAACCCCTGTATACACACACACACACACATTCCACAATTACTGCATCTGGTACTAAACCTCAGTTCTACACTCAGAGACTCATATTTTTAAGAACAAAAAATAAATGTATCTAATAACCAAGATATTCAGGCATGGAGATGTGGGGAGAAAAAAGCAACAATACATCATCTGGGGGTTCTAGCCTTGAAGCAGAGTTCTTTGCTAATCCTTGGCAGGACAATGATACTCCTCCTCCAGGGAAGGTCATCCTCCTCAACTGAAAGCAAAACCTCACACAAGAAACAAACGGGAAAAGATGCACATGAGCAGGGAGGCAAGACAGTCCAAAGGACATCAGATGTCACAAATGACATTGTTAAACACCTCCAGATATTTCTATACTCACATACACAGTCTTCAGCCATTTAGCTCCGGGTAGCAAAGTTTACCTGGCACTTTCAGCAGATGGGAGAGGTCAGCAAAGAACACTCCCATTCTTTAGCAAGTAACTCCACCCCACCACCACCATCATCATCATCACCCATTACATGTGTTTAGTCATTTACATTTCCCAAAGTACATCCACATACATTATTCAATTACATGTTTGAGCATTTAACTCATGAAAAGCAACATGTCAGAAGTTTTAGGGAATTTTAGACAGTAAGCAACAAGTTAAGCAGCAAAAGTGAAGGGAAAGATATCAGTATTCTTATTCATTCATCAAATATTGATTGACTAGGCACTTTGAGGTGCTGATAAATCAACCAGTAAGACACAATCCTCATTCTCTAGAAGGTCACAATAATAATTCTAAGTTCTGAATGCTTATTGTGTATCAATATACATCAAAATAATAGTTGTATTGCCCTTATTCCCATATCAGCAATGGGAAAGTTGAGCTTAGAGAATTTAAGTAATTTGTCCAAGATTATATAGGAGGAAAATGATAAAGCCACTTTCTGATATGTCACCTATAAACACCTATAAAGATTTCACATATATATGAAATCATCCAATTGGCTTTCACACATGGAGACCTACTACCTGTCAATTAAAAGAGTCTAAGGCCATGCACAGTAGCTCATGCCTGTAATCCCAGCACTTTGGAAGGCTGAGGTGAGAGGACTGCTTGAGCCCAGGAGTTCGAGACCAGACTGGGCAACATAGCAAAACTCTGTCTCTGCAAAAAAAATTTAAAAATTATCCAGGTGTGAGGGCAGGATCACCTAAGCCTAAAAGGTTAAGGCTGCAGTGAGTCATGACCGTGCCACTGCACTCCATCCTGGGTGACAGAATGAGACCTTGACTCACAAAAAAGAATCTAAACACAGAAACATTTCATTTCCCAGAGGTAGAGAACTTGCAAAAGAAAAGGGGAAAAATGATTTATTTAAGTTAGAAGAGAAGGTTGCTGTTCCAGTTTCTATGGCACTAATGGTCAGGAGAGCTTGTGCTAGGAACTCTGAAAGTCCAATACATTTCATGGTGTGATGGAGGAAGTGATGAAGGCAGTAAACTTTCTTCAAGTTGAGTGTTGGATGTTATTAACAATTTGATGTGGAATATGGAGCTCTTTATTTTGATGCAAGCAAATTGAGTTATAGAATCTTGTTTTTAAAAGTTTACTGAGCAGCTTCCTCAAATTAAAATTTTGAAATGAAAGAATTCAAGAGGTCAAATTTTAAGCACTTCCCACCCCACTGAAAGAGTGACTGCCAACCTTGTACTTTCTTTCTTCTTTTTTTTTTTTTAGATATCCTTAGTTTATTATAAAAGAAAAACATGAAAATTATTTACATGATGAAAGATTTCACAACTTCAGTGGAATGGGCAGTTTCATGTTGATGCCATTTCAACAGCGTTTTGCTTCAGTCCACATACTTTCCAAGAATGTCACCATCTTTAAGTAAGAAATAATCCTTGTCATCTAGCACTACTTTGGTGCCTCCATATTCTGGGAGAAGAACTTTATCTCCAACTTTCATACTAACTGGTTGAATCTCTCCACCCTTTTCTTTGGCATCCGAGCCAACAGCCACCACTGTCGCTTGCAATACCTTTCCCTGTGATTTTTCTGGAAGCATAATACCTCACTTGGTTACAGTTTCGGCTGCGCTCCTTTCAACCAATACTCGGTCAAAGAGCGGAAAACACTTTCTAAATGCTTGTCCTGCCATGGCTCCCGCCCGCTAGCACCGGCTCTTACGCAGCCCGCCCAACCTTGTACTTTCTGATAGGACAAGACATCTGAATATTGTACTTAAAGCTACAATGGGAGGTAGAAACAAAAGCATTATTGATCTTTTCAAGAAAACATATACCCAGACACATGGATTTAGCAAATGGAAACTGGAGAATGTTTTAATGTCATTGCTAAACTGCACTGCATTCTCTATTTAAAACAACAACACAGAGTTTTGAAGTATTGAGGAGTTATTTGGTGGAAAAATCATTTCAGAGATATACAAAAGCTGATGACTATGAATCATTCTTTTTAAGTTTCGACAACTAAGTGCAATACTCAAGACATATCTGAATTATTAACTATCTATCCAACCAATGTGTCTCAATTTCAAAAGAAAATTATTCCACTGAAAATAAATTCTACCCCTAAAAAGGCACAGATACTAGAGTCCAATATTCAAAGTTCTCAAAGATAAACAATTTCAGCCAAGAATTTCCTATCCAGCCAACCTCAGCTTCATCAGTGATGGAGAATTAAAATTCTTCCCAGGCATCCAATCCCTAAGAGATTATGCAGCTTCCAGACCAACTCTAAAGGAGACACTTAAAAAGGTATTAAGCACAGAAGAAAGAACAAAAAAGAATGACCACACACTTCCCAAGAGAATAGCAGAGCACAGAATCGACAGAGAATACAATGCAACAACAAACTTGAAAGCACACACATACATCAACCCCAAAGCCAAAAGAAAATAAGCAAACAAAGAAAAAACTTTATAAGAACCTCATGACAGGGATAAACAATCACATTTCAATAATAAGCCTGAATGTGAATGGACTAAATGCACCACTGAAAAGACACAGAATGGCAAACTGGATAAGAAACCGTGACCCAATTATTT
>CAUYQG010082635.1:0-21009 GCA_963574415.1 Tarsius wallacei
GGCGGAAGGATCGCCGGAGCCCAGCAGGTCGAGGCTGCGGTGGCCGGGAGTGGCCACTGCACTCCAGTCTGGGCGACAGAGGGAGACTCCAACTCAAAAAAAATAAATAAATAAATAAGATGGTAACTGACAGTATGGATAACATCATTTGTAACTGACAGTATGGATAACATGCAGTTTGTAATTTTTATAGTTAATAATTCTATACTTATTTATGTTAATACTACATTAGTTTATTTATTTACAGTCACAAGTTGCTTAATGATGTTTCAATGATGGTCCACATGTACCGTGGTGGCCCCATGAGATTATAACAGAGTTGAACAATTCTTTTTTTTTTTTTTTTGAGTTGGAGTCTCACTCTGTCACTCAGACTGGAGTGCAGTGGCCGCTCCTGGCCACTGTAGCCTCGACCTGCTGGGCTCCGGCAATCCTTCCGCCTCAGCCTTCCAAGTAGCTGGAATTACAGGCGCACGCCCAGCTAATTTTTTATTTATTGTAGAGATGAGGTCTCGCCAAGTTGCCCAGGCGGGTCTCGAACCCGCGGACTCAGGCAATCCACTCACCTCAGCCTCCCAAAACACTGAGATTGCAGGCTGAGCCCGGCCTGAGTTGAACCCATCTTATTGCACAATGATGCTGTAGCGACCTTAAAATAGCCAAATGCATTACTCTCATGTTTGTGGTGTAAACAAACCTACTGCACTGCCAGTATAGCACATACAGTTGTGTATACTGCATTATACTTGATAATGGTGATAAACAACTATGTTATTGGTTTTTATTATACTATATTTTGTATCATTATTTTAGAGTATACTTCTTCTATTATAAAAATTAAAAAGTTAACTGTAAAACAGCCTCAGGCAAGAAGACATTATCATCATAGGAGATTACACCTCTGTATTTGTTATTGCCCCTGAATACCTTCCAATGGTGGGACAAGGTGTAGAGGTGGGAGACAGTGATATTGATGATCCTGACCCTAGGCTAATGGGTATGTTTATGTCTTAGCTTTTAACAAAAAAATTAAAAAGTTAAAAAGAAAAAAGAAAACTTATGGGATAAGGATATAAGGAAAGAAAATACTTTTGTACAGCTATACAATGTGTTTGTGTCTTAAGCAAAGTGTACAGAGTTTTTGAAGTCTATAGTAGTGTACACTAATGTCTTTGGCCTTTATATTCACTCTCTGTTCACTCACCGATTTACCCAGAGCAACTTCCAAGTCTGTACCTTTTCTATGTTTAGATATACAAATACTTACCATTGTGTTGCAGTTATCTACAGTATTCAGTATAGTAACATGCTGTACAGGTTTGTAGCCTAGGAACTATAGGCTATACCATATAGCTGCACCATCTACATTTGTGGAATTACATTGTATCATGTTCACACAAGAACAAAATTGCCTAACAACAAATTTCTCAGAATGTATTCCTATCATTAAGTGATGCATGACTTTATTTATAATCTATTAAAAAGCATTTGATGTTATATATGAAGTATTAAAAAGTTTAACTTATAGAAGTAGATAGTAGATTGTTGATTATCTGGGAGTGGGGAGTATGTTGGGGAAATATTGGTCAAAGGATATAATATTTTAGTTAGATGGAATATGTTCCAGAAAATTATTATACAACTTGGTAACTACAGTTAATAACAGTGATTCTTGAAAATTGCTGGAGAGAAGATTTTGTGGTAAGAACCACAAAAAAAAAATGGTGTGAAGTCAAGGTTAATCAGCTTGATTTAGGCTTATCCAATGTAAAACAGTATGTACATGGTATATAATTTTTATAGATCAACTAAAATAAATAAATATGGAAATATTAGAAGGAAAGTTGAAAAAAGTATTTAAAGTCGCTTACAGAAATATATCAAGAACAAAGGTAATTAATTAGTAAGTCAGAGTGAAAGAAATATAAAGGCCAGAAAAATAAAATGAAGCCATATGTCAGAGTAATAAGATAATTCATTATTAATTATAAGGTCTTGTCCAGAAGTTAGAGATCAGCTACAAATTTGCTTCTTAACTTCCTGGTTGCCAAAGAAAATAAAAGGATATTATAAATAACATATTTTAAAGTTCCAACACACTAAAAACAAAACTGGTTGTTGAGAAGAAATACGGTGTATCCCATGGAGCCTCATAAAGGGGAAGGCATGATTGCATCGACTAAAAATTCAGCTTGCCTTCTCCAAACTGAAGAAATAAAAGGATAGGAGAAGGTGGGGATGATTATGAAGAATCAAAACAGTGTAAAAAAATTTGCCAGGAATGACATACTTACAGCAGATAGATAGAATGAGAAATTTTTAAGCCCATGTAAAGATAGGTTAATAAGAGCTAAAGAAGCAGTGTTGGGTAGTCTTACCTTCCCAGATAACTTTCAGTAGGGGTTCTTTCTTTTGTTTTGGAGAGTGAAATCAGGTCTATCTTAAACTCCACAATATTTTTGGCTAATGGAGAGAGAACTTTATATTCCTGTCTTTTTCTTTGCTGTGAGCCTTCTTTCTTCTACTGAGATTGTAGGGAAAAAGGAATAAATTAAATTACAATTAGCACTTTCAAATTACAGGTATGAAATGTGTTGCTGTTATAAGCATGTTTGGTTTTATTTTTGAATACCTGGTACAAGAGCAATGAATCCAAATCTTGCTTATTTCCAAAATGCAAAGTGTCCCTTGGCTCAAACCTTAAAAACAAAAGAGGACAATGAAATCCTGAAAAGTAAAATCTGATTGTTACTTTTCACCTTACTTAGGACCTTAGCAACATATTTGCAAAACTGTGGAGAAGAGAAAATGCTTTTCCTAATTGCTTCTCCTGAGGTCTGGCCTTAGATTTGAATGCAGAGACTGTCATTTGCTCTGTCTCGCTTTTTTAAATGGTCATCTGTGAAAGGGTACAGGGTTGGCAAAAATAAATTATACCAAATCCTCATATAGAACAGCCTTGATGGGGATAAATAATCACAAAAGGGTAGCTGCTTGTGTGTACCTGTATATGCATGTATGTACAGAAAATCTGTGTCCTAGAAAACAGTATTTCTTATACTTGTCAGATGAGAAGAGTCACCTGGGTTGCTTGTTAAAAGTAGATTGTCCAGGCCCATTCCATACCTCCTGAGTCAGTGTTTCCAGGAGAGGGGCCTAAGAATCTACTTTTTAAAATAAGCTCTCCAAGTTCTTATAAGCAGATAAGTTTGGAAAGCACTTTACCAAAATGTTTACAGTAGTTATCGTGGCAGTGAATTATGTTTTGCTTTGTGTTTTTCTTCTCAGAAAATGTGTTTTCTAAGTTACCCACAATGAGCATTTACTTCTTTTGTAATTATATCAAAAACATTAATTTAAAAGGTATATTTTGAAGTGAACATCAACTAAATATTCACTTACATTTTATGCTTATCATTTAAAATGCTCATCTGTTTTCTGTCCCCTGGTGAACACACACATTACCCACTTGAGTGAATTTCTCATCAGATCAGTCCACTAACATTAAATGTTTTATTGCCAACACACACATTTAAATTGAATCTCGATTAAATAATTTATTCTGCTTACCAAACCTTCTGGAGCACATGATATATAACTAATAAATAGCACTTAGAGTAATTAGACAGTAATTTTTTCACAAATTAAGTACCTTTGACTTATTCCTCATGCATCTTTGTTGGCTTAGAAAAGATTGGCATGTTGAAAATACAGTGACAGCACTATCAGTACTTTGCCTAACAAAGCCATGAGAATATTTGAAATTAATCTATTCATGTATTTCATTAATCCCAACTGATTTGTACTTTATCATCACAGCATATTCATTAATTTTACTTCTTAGACATTGCAGTTTCTGCTTTTTACACTGAAAAATCTGGGTGATATAAAATGGTAGATATTGGTGTTTGCAATCAGTATTATTACTGTATAATTCACAAGTAAGTCTTTCACGACAATGAATTTATTAAGCCAAATGAGATGTGTAATGTGTAATCTGAGGTGCTTAGGGACAGAACGCTTCCTTAATTATGCCGGTCTGTCCTTTGTGAGTTTGATTGCTTTATTCTTTATTTCTCTGACAGCTTTATTAACCTCTCAAAAGAGGTATGAATAAAATTCCAGTTTCTGGAGAGTGGTAGGTTCTCTTGTCCTTTTTCACTTTGAATCCCCAGTACCATTCTCCACTAGCAGGGATAGAATAACAGGCCTTTTCTGTGTGTGTGATGTACACAAATCCTCAATGATGATGGTGACTTGGCTTTATTAGAATTCTAGTTGGTTAAAAAAAAAGATCTGGTTGCATTGCAGATTAATTTCCTCCCCTAGAGATATAGGAATTTACAGCACAATTTAATTTATGTCTAGGCTTTTTTTTTTTTTTTTAAGCCAGAGTCTAGTTTAATCATCTTGTATTGCCAAATATAGATCATAGACTATAGGCTAGCTTTAGGGTTTTATATGTAAGGTTTTCTAATAAGGTACATAAATAATTTTTGGTTAAAAGTTGTGTGACCTCAGATATTCATTTATTCTGCAAATATTTATTGAGGATTGGCTATGTCAGCCAATATGCAATATTAATTAACTTTCGTTTTTAACATGGAAGATAGTTCTACCCTAATTTCTTAAATGTCAAGAACACTATTACTTATCCAAGTGTACATTCTATGGTGAAATAAAGTTGATGATTTCATATTAAATAGACTTAAGCAATTTTTTCTTAAGCAAGCAGTCTTTTCATGATATGTGCCTGTTTGACAAATATAGCACATATGCTAATTTACTTTAGCTACCTGACAAACCAAGAAAACTGGTTTGATCAATTTTTAAAATATCCCACTGGTTCTTTGCGAATTGCCATGCTAAAGGAAAATAACAAGAACTGTCTTATTAAAGTAACACCAAGGTGATATATTAACATGTTTAAGCAAATAAAAATGTCCTATCCTTGATTCAACTGTTTAAGTATTTATAGTCAGTGGTAAAATAGAGGGCATTATAGACCAACTCAAGGTCTACCAATTATCCTGAGAGAAATCAAGTAAATATCTCAGGAGTTCTTTGTAAAGAACTAGATAAGGCCTAAAATAAGATAAATTAGTACAACTTTTCTGGAGGGCAGCACAGCAAAACATCTTAAAGAACTTAAAATTGAATACACTCTTTGATTTAGCAATTTTACTTTAGGACTTTATCCTGAGGAAATAATGGCTGCACAAAGATTTTTCATAATTGTGGGAAATTAGAAACCACCATTTGAGGTTGGCTAAGTAAGTTACAGTACACCTCTCTGAGAGGATGCTATTAAGCCCTTAAAATGATATCGAAAAGAAATATTTCTAATGTTTTCTGTATCTGTGATATTCAATGTATCACATACTCTGATCAGCGACCTCCTTTATTACACACAGAAATGGGGCAAAAGAGATCAAAAGATGTGTTCATATCCTTCAGAGAATGAAAAGGATACATATCCATCAGATATCAGAGAGGTTAGCCTGAGAACCAGGACGGCCAAGTGAAATAGAAGAGTCAAGAAGGGGTAGACTGGGTGATTCGGAATTAACGACGGTCTTCTAGAGTTCCAGCAAAACTCACTGGAGGGACTAAAGGGTCATTGGGAGCACCATGTGGAGTCACAGTGAGTGGGGTTGCCTATTTCGTCAGATGTTTGGTATTAAGAAAGATGGTGAGCCTCTAAGGCCGGCAGGATAGAGAGGATTTGTTTGTTTGTTTGTTTGTTTGTTTGTTTTTAGGAGTAAGGGAAGTTAAGCATGTTGGAAGACAGAGAGGAAGGATGATGGCGATGCCTAACATTTCTTCAAGGCTTGTATACCAAGTGTCGTGTTGAGTACTTTATGCCCACAATCATATTTAATCCTTAGAGCAACCCCCAGATGAAGCCACTGATGCTTATAGAGTTGGTTATTTGCCCAGCATCACAGAGCTAGTAAGTGGCAGAACCAGCATTTGAATTTTTACTCTGAATCTATCATTGTGCCCAGGATTAAGAGAAAACCAAAGCTGCAAGAACTAAAGGGATTGATAGAGCAAAATGTGAGAGGAGGGAGTCCCAGGAAGGTGATGAGGAGTTGCAGCCTCAATTTGGAAATGCCACAGAGAAGGTGCATATCACAGTTCAGCATGTTGCATTCATGGTGGATGCAGCTGATACAACCAAGACAAGGGGTAGTTTGTGTTTGGTGTGTTTGAGGGCAGAATTGCCCTCCTGTGGGGCTGGTTCATTCTGGGCTCCCTGAACCTCACCCCTTTTGTCATCTAGTAATTCAGATTCCAAAGTGTCTGGGAATCACTTCATGCTCTGTATGCCCCTGTGCTGTCTATCTGGTGCCAGTACATTTCACAATTAAATGGTATCTCTCCTCTACCATGTCTTGTGATACCCATAGGTAAAAGTTCATGGAAAATTTAGGGGACTCAGGACAAGGGAGTCCAGTTGCTACACTGCAGTAATTTGTACTCCTTAGTCCGTTCCTAAATAGCAGGTGCAGCCATCGATCCACTATTCACTCAGTTTATTCATTCATCATTTATTGCATGCTTACTCTAATGATATCAAGGTTAAAAGACAAACATCTCTGAGGATGGGGGTGGTAATTGAACAGCAAGCAGGGCCATGGGAGGATTTAATATTCTTAAGAATAGGAAACACTCAAGGTGTTGGTCAGCTGAGGAGTAAAAGCAATGAAGAGAAAAGAGGAGGTATTGCCATAGTAGGCTCAAAAAGAGAGAAGAAAATGATGTACTTCTGTCACTTACTTCTCATTCACAAAGTGCCTTTCATGTTCTAGACACCATCCATAGTCCAGCTATTGATAGGTAAAAAGAAAGATCTGCGGGAGTTCCCAGTGATTGGCTGCTGTTTTTGCTGTAAGGAAGGAGTTTAGGTTAACTGCAGAGTATGTTAGTGTGGAAGTTAGGTGTTGGGTATAAGGAACACCACATAATGCATTAGAGATTCCACTTGGATTCAAATTTAGCCAAATGCCAGGTAAGTTTTTTTGCCTTTGACCTTTGGTCTTTTTCATACAGCATCACTTACTTCCCATTTATGCAGTGCCTTTGATGTTCTAGACACCATTCGTAGCATAGCAGCTCAGCCCCTCCTTGGCCCCTTCACAGTGGGCAGATCATGAGTGCTGCTTGCCGGGGAGAGTGACCTGGCTTCTAGACCTACTGGATGATCTAGACCTGGACCAACAATTCCTCTCAATCTTGTTAACTGCTGAAGTTTAAAAAAAAAATAATTCCACCCAGCTTTTTCAGTTGTCTTCAGTGGAAGGCTTGGTCCAGTTTGTCTCCTGTCACTATGAAAATGGAAGTTCTAGTCATGTGCTTTATGGGTTTAAATCATATCCTCTCAAGAACCTAAAAAGGAAACTGGTGAGGTTTTCTTCATTTGACAGAGGAAGAAAATGAGGCAGAGTTTAAGTTTTCTGTCATAAGATCACAAGGGTTGGCATCTGGTGAGGGCATTCTTGCTTCATCATCCCATGGTGAAAGGACTAGGAGTAGGGGAAGAAGCAAACAAAAAGGAGTCAAACTTTCCAGGAGCCCATTGCATGATAACGAACCCACTCCAGTGATTACATCTTTAATTTGTTAACTTTGCCCTCATGGTCTGATCAGCTCTCATTAGGCCCCACTCCAACACTGTTGTATTGTGGGTTACATTTCTAACACATGCTTTTTGGGGTGCACATTCAAACCATAGCAGAGTTTGTGTTCTTAACCTGTGTCCACTCATTTTCTTTATTTCACAAAGCATCATAACTGTTTCATCATCAAAAGTATTCTTTTAAAAAAGATTCCACTTTTATGTGTTTCATAACTTTGAGCATGGTTTGGTAAAAGCCTAGCCATCTAGAATTTGATATCAATAAATACATTATACATTGCATCATTTGAATGGCCATGTAACATAGACAGGTATATTATCAATTTTCTATTATTGTAGATTTAGATATTTATAGCTTCATTTAGTCTTGCAGAGAGAGAAAAAAAAATCCTTTGAGTTTGCCAAAATTGTGCCTGTGTTGTTTTATTTAATTTGGTCAAGGCATGCAGAGAATGAAATATACATGTAGTCAGTAATAGAATCATTTGAATACCTGGTATGGAAATCAGATTTTTTTTTTTTTAAGTCGGAGTCTCTGTCACAGCAGCTGGAGTGCAGTGATATGATCATGGCTCCCCATAGCCTCGACCTTCTGGGCTCAGGCAGTCCTCCCACCTCAGCCTCTCGAGTAGCTGGGACTACAGATATGTGCTACTGTGCCCAGCTAATCAGCCTCTCGAGTAGCTGGAACTACAGATAATTCTCAAAAACTTTTTTTTTTTAATAGAGATGAAGTCTCGCCATATTCCCTGGTCTGGTCTCAAACTCCTGGGCTTAAGCAGTCCTCCCACCTCAGCATCCCAAAGTACTGATACAGGCGTGAGCCATTGCGTCTAGCTGAGGAAATCAAATTTTTAAAATCTGAAATCTTCAACTCTGGAAAATGACATCAGTGAATGTGATGTCAAAAAGCTTCATTTGTGTGCTCTTATGGGCCAAAAAGTCCTTGGGATTGTGCCAAAGCAGGAGGCTTTTGTGTACCTCAAATGGCTGAAACTCCACTGGGACAGCCAAGGGCCTGTAAGCCAAGGGCCTTACAGGGTGCTCAGGAAGTCCACGTCCACTTCACAGCTGTCTATGGATCTCCAACACTCACAAATCACCAGCAGTGGGAGTTGCTTCAATGCTTCTGTTCCATTTGAAGCAGATATATTTCTTTATCAGGTCCAAACCAGTTTGGTTTTGTTATTTTTTTCTTTTAAAAAAAAGCTTTTTTCTGCCTTTGGTAAAACTAAAGGTCTAACATATACTCCAATTTCTTTTGACAGAGAAAAAGACAAGCATACGAATCTAACCTTATCTGTCATGGCCTACAGCTGGAAGCCACAAGATCAGTAAGTGTTGGTTTCTTTTTAGCCCTTGGCTGACCACTGTTTTTGGACCCTGCATGCCACTTGGAATATTGGAATGGCATTAGAAACATGCAGCCCTGCCATGCATTCATCATAGACTGGGAAGAGAGTCCATCAAAATCTGCATTGTATAAAATGGACTATTTTTTTTTAATGAAGCCAGCAGATCTTTTTTAAAGCCAAAAAATTTTATAATAAATGAATGTATGGATGATTATTTTCTAACTTTCAGAACTTTTAAAGTTTTTTTATTATACAGCAGTAATTTATGATAAAAATTAGAAAATGTAAGAATCGGGAAAATAAGAATCATTTGTGTCTTAGTTGTCCAGAAATAACCTTGTAATCCTTCTAAACATATTTCTCAAATATATATACTTCCCTTTCAAAATGGAATTATCATTTCACAGTTTTACGTTTACTTTTTAAAAAATATATAACAAGTATATTTTGATCAATAAAAATGATTCTTTGATATTTTAATGGTCACATACATGATATTACACAGATATATAATAAACAGTCCATTCTAGGTTTAGAAGATTAAAAATTTTCATTACAACAGCACTGCAGTGAATAGTCTGATGTTTTTAAATCACTAATGTGGATGGAATGATGGACATATTAACAAGTTTGGTTTTCTGCATTTTATAAGCTATTTTTACAATTTTATGAAAGAACTATGATAATAATTTGAATTACTTAATTCAAACTAAGAACTTATTTTTAAGACAAAAATTTATGATGATTTGCAAATCTATTTTTATTGTATCTTCACTTTTACTGATGTTCTTTATGTACATGTATTTTTTTTTTAATTACCTACAACATAAGAAAAATCTATGTTTTGAAATTGTGTAAATGGTTGGTTTGGTTTCCTGGTCTTTGCTTTTGTTCTTCCAATGTAGGTTTTGGATGACAAGCTTGTATTTGTAAAAGTGCATGCACCGTGGGAGGTATTATGTACATATGCTGAGATCATGCACATCAAATTGCCTCTGAAACCCAATGATTTGAAAAACCGGTCCTCAGCCTTTGGTAGACTCAACTGGTTTTCCAAAATCCTCAGCGTGGATGAAAGTATCATCAAGCCAGAACAGGAGTTCTTCACTGCCCCATTTGAAAAGAACCGGATGAATGATTTTTACATTCTTGATAGAGATGCCTTCTTTAATCCAGCCACAAGAAGCCGCATTGTAAGTCTAAACCGAATTTAGTTGCTGTCTTGGGGTGATTTGGAACCTGCTGTTAAATGTTTAGTGGTTTGGTTGACTTAGTCTTGTTTTAAAAAGTTGCAAAAAGAAAGAGAAGACATATGAGTACATATTCCTGTTGCAGTAGTAAACAATCATTGGATGGTTATTTACACTATGTCCATCATAAGCTCTATTTTGGAATCTTTTTAGGTTTACTTCATCCTCTCCCGGGTTAAGTATCAAGTGATGAACAACGTTAACAAGTTTGGGATCAACAGACTTGTAAACTCTGGGATTTACAAGGCGGCTTTCCCTCTCCATGATGTAAGTTAAAAGACAAAAATGAGATAAAAGGTCTACTGTTGACTCTGGTGTTAACAATTGAGAGGGTAAACATTCCTCATGTTAAATTTCCTCCTCGGTAAAATACTGCAAAATACAAGCTCATTTAGGGCAAAGAATGAGCTCATTTTGTTCACAGATGGATCCCAAGCATAGAGAAGGTACTCAATTTAACGGAGTGAATAAATGAAGAAACAGTATCTCTCTCACAATTAATGTGCAAAGTGTACAGATTAGCAGTTACTTTGTATTAGCATTTTTAAGACTAGAATACCTGCTCAGCCCCTTTCCAGCTGCATGACTTTGTGAAAGTCATTTATCCTCAGTAAAATGGACATAATAATAGTACCTACCTCATAGAGTTAGGAGGATTAAATCAACCCATGTCAAATGTACTAACATATAATAAGTACCGTATAAGTGTTGGCTACTTTCATAATTACTAATAGGTGTCATTATTAGCCAGAAAAGTGTTATTTATAAGCAAAATACATGTTAGCTCTTCTCATTTATCATTTTCTGTAACATAGACATTTCTCCCTCATCTGAAATACCATTTTCAGACTGTCGCCTGGAATATCCCAGGGCTTTTAAAAAGACATCTGTCAGGGTTGTTATCACAATGGCACTACACCAGATTGACATTTTTAAGGACTATATTCTGAGACTACTGCAACTTCCCAAATTCAGAAGTGTTCCTCTAGCTGATAGCATCTCTCATAAAATGAAAATTTTTAAATGTGACCAACCTAGACCCTTAATGATTCCATAAATGCGGAGACATTATTTCTAAAACTGTTTAAATAAATTTCATTGAAATAAATTAAATAGCCATGCTCGGTGGCTTAGCCTGTAATCCCGCACCTTTGGGAGGCTGAGGTGAGTGGATTGCCTGAGCCCGCGGGTTCGAGACCCGCCTGGGCAACTTGGCGAGACCGCATCTCTACAATAAATCAAAAAATTAGCCAGGTGTGGATCGTGTACCTGTAGTTCCAGCTACTTGGAAGGCTGAGGCGGAAGGATCGCCGGAGCCCAGCAGGTCGAGGCTGCTGTGGCCAGGAGCAGCCACTGCACTCCAGTCTGGGCGACAGTTAGACTCCAACTAAAAAAAAAAAAAAAAAAAGAAAGAAGTTAAATACCATGTTATATTGCATTGTTACATTCTCTATAAATTTATCTGAATCTCTAAGTCCAGAGAAAGCAAAGACTGAGATTACTAATTGCTGGTGTATAGTAAATGTATCTATCGATGAAGACAATATTGAAATAAATGTTCTATCTAAGGTAATAAAACTAGGATACTAAACAGCTACTTGATCCACATGGGCAAATAGAAAACAGGGAGCTGGGTGAAAAAGCAGATACTGAACTTCCTAACGAGGACCTGATGTGACCATCCTGCCTAATGATGCATGTGCTTTATTTTTGTGCCTCAGCAAAATTAGCAATTATAGCATGACATGGGTTTTGGGGACACTTGCAAATAGCTGTCGTGTAGACCTGGACATGTGCCCATGTCCAGGTCTTTTCCACCAAAGCCTCTTCTAATTGCAGTAGTCTTGTATCTGGGCTAAAGAATTATTTCATATGGTATTTGAGAGGAAGGTGGATGAAGGTCAGGGCCTATGCTAAGGTCTGGCTGGGTGGTAATCTGGTTCCAGTGCAGGAAGAAGGAAGATGAATCAGGAAAGGAAAAGGGCAACTGAATTTAAACATAGGCTGGAAGTTTTGTTTCTTGAATGAGCTAAGTGTATAATATGATGTCAAGCTTCTGTGTTGTTTGTTTTCTACATGTTGTCACACAACTGCTGAACTGGGGGCAAAGAAGATTAGGTTTTAGAATTGACCCTGCTGCTGGCCAGCCAAGGCCCTGGTTTCTCCACTGTCCAAGGAGAGTGGGACAGATTCTCGGGTTCTTCCAGTGTAGTGATTTTGGCACTTGGGTGGCCCATGGGTGGCCCACTTTTTCTTTATTTAGGACTGCCCCACTTAAAGGACATCAAACATCCCTGGGACTCCCACTGAGTCCCTGCAGTGCTCCCCAGGATTATACCCTCCAAGAATTCATTACACCTACATTTGCAAATGACCCTGGAGCGGGGTGCTAACAGTCCTGGTTGAGAATCACTAAAAATTAAGATGATATTTTCATCCCTTTCAGCAAGTGGGAGCCCCTTATTCACAAATGATTGTCTAGCATTAGTATCACATACAATAAGCAAGTTTGTGAAAACTTGATGATTGTCATGCTCATGTGTTTTTTTCTGCTTTACAGTGCAAATTCCGCCATCGGTCAGAGGACCCCAGCTGCCCTAATGAACGGTACCTTCTGTACAGGGAGTGGGCTCATCCTCGAAGCATATGCAAAAAGCAGCCCTTGGATCTCATTAGGTGGGTTATTGTAGAGAATGATCCAGGGTGAATCACTCATGGTTCTCTCATGGCATCTGAGTGCAGTAGTACTCACAGACTATTGCTAACGAGGGGAGCTCACCCAGACCACTGGGCTTCATTGTCCAGAGTTTTTATTGTGGCTTCATTATGTAGATATGAGTAATAGAATTGACTGAGCCTATGTGGCTCAGTCTCCAGTCTCATCCCCTCCCTAGAAGACAGGCCAGTATCATGTGGCTCAAAACTCCAATTCTCTAGTCACATGGTTTATCTTTCTGGCATGGCCAGTGCCCATTTTGAATCATATCATTAGCACACGCTATCTGGGGGGGCACCATGAGTCACCTCACTGGTGTAAACTCTCAGGTGTGATCCTAGGGCCAAATTAAAAAAAAAAAGGCACACCCTTCTCTAAGGAAATTCCAAGAGTTTAGAGGTTGCCACCCAGAAACTGGCAACAAAGACCCCCCAAATTCTTTATTACACAGAAGCAAATGTTACATGTAGGTTATATTATGTGGTAAGACATAAAGCTTTACTCTTTTCTCATGTCTGCTGTTAGGACTACTATTTCATTGTATCTAACAAGATGTAATGACTAGCTCAGGGCTTGTCTGTTCAAAGCACCAATGTTGGTGTCGTCCCAAAACTTTTGTTGCTTGGGCAAGGCTGATACTGGTGATTGGCGGAAGTTAGACCGGAACAACCAAACAAGTGAATAAAAATATGAAAATAAACAAACATAGAATTTCTGATTGAAGTGAAGAAAAACAATGATAAAATTGGGAGGGGATGGGGAAATAAGTCAGGAGAGTTATTCTGAATAGGTGATATTGAGCCAAGACTAGATAGCGAAAAGGAGGCAATACTTTGAGGATTTGGAAGTCATTCCAGGAATGAGGGTAGCTTGTACAATGGCCCTGACGCACACATACATTTGGCAAATTTGAAGAAATATCAAAGACTAGTGCTAATGAGAAAGACAGTGATAAGACATGAAGTTATGGATGGATTTGGAGTTGATCATACTCAGTGATCGATCACAGAAACAAAGAACAGAGCACCATATGTTCTTACTCATAAGCAGACCTTGAACAATTATCATATACTGTAAGAAAGGGATTGGCAATAGTGGGAAACTACCAGGAGATGGAGGGTGGGATTGGCAATTGAGGGAAACTGCTAGGGGAGGGAGGAGTACACCTCATCTACAAGGGTACCTACATAATCAACGTTTGTTTGTATACCTAACCCTGAATTATACCCTACATCTTTATAATAAAAAAAAAAAGACATGAAGTTAGAGGGGTTGCAGGAGCACAGAAAGGAGTTTAAACTTGAAGTGCAGTGAGAAGCAGTTGAAATAAGCATTTACATAGCTTTGTGTTGTTCTCATTTTGCAAAGATAATGTGGAGAATGGATTATAGAGAGCACCAGAAGCGGAGAGACCAGGTAGGGGGCTATTAGAGTGAGCCAGAAAAGAGATTGTGGGAACAGATTTGGAATGGATTTGGGAGTAGAGTCAACAGGACTTGTTTATGGATTGGATGTGGAAAGTGAGGAGGAGAGGAGAGTCAGGTTATCCTCAGGTCTGCCTGGCGCCAAGTACCTGTTCTTTCTATGACATCTCAGTGCCCCACGCAGGTGCCCACCTACTTGGGAAAACTACTTGACCTTAAAAATGAGAGTTTTAAGACATGAATAGTTAGTTTTGTTTCACGTTTATTATGGGGAATTTTATACATATCCAAAAGTAGGGAGAATAGTATAGCAAGCCTGCATTTATCTGTCAGCCAGTTCCAAAAGTTTTAAAATCATAACCAGTGTTATTCCCAAATCTTTCCCTCCCTCCTCCACTGGATCATGTTGAAGCAAATCCCAAGTATCATGTCATTCATTATCACCTATTTCTAAATGACATGGTCTCTGAAACATAACCAGAATACCTCATGTTAAAAAAAAAAGCAATTCCTCACTATCATCAAATAATGTGTTTAGATTTCACTGATTGTTTTAAAAAACAAACAAACAAAAATTAATAGTTTTTTGGCTCAAGTCAGGATTCAAATAATATCCAAATGTTACAGTTAATCTCTCAAATTTTTTGTAGTCTGTTACTGTTTGTTTCTTGTTTTTTGTGGGGTTTTTTTGCAATTGTTGCAAGAATTCCTTGCATTCTTTATTTTGCTGATTTCATTCTCTTGGTGTAGTTGAACATGTTCCTCTGTATTTACTTTAGCTAAGTAATTGTGTATTTGCATTAGGTAAGTAAGTTGATCCTCATCTAGAAGCTTGGTCTGATTGAGGTTTGATTTTGTATAAGAATACTTGGTATGTAGAGTTGGGTGCTTCTGTCAGAAGGTACATTATGTCCAGGTGTCTCTCTTTTTTGTGATGATAGCAGCTTAGTGATCATTGCTTACGTTCTTTATTTTATAGGGGATTTCATTTGGACATATTCTAATTCCTTCCTCCTTTATTTTTATTAATTAGTTGGATTGTAATCATGAAGAGGCATTTTCGTTAACTCTATTTACCTTGTAGAATAAGATGTTAAAGGGAGATATTTATACATATGTAAATATTTGAGGTTGAGATTCATGTGATGTTTCCATTTTATTAATTTCTTGTAAAACCTATAGCATCAGATGACAGTGTGATGCGTTAGATGGGTTCTTAATTATTCTTTTCTGCCCGCCCCCTCCCCCCACTATTTTAAATATGCTTTGCTAAGGGAAATACATTTAACTATTCCCGTCCCTGGTCCACATGTTCCATCCCTTCGTTGCTTCCCACTGGTAACTCCTTGAACACCCAGGCTATTAAACCTTCATCTGTGATTCCCAGGGATTACCAGAAGGGAAAACGAGTTGTTTTCCCAAATGCAAACCAAACTAACTAGAAAGAACAGCCTGTAGAAAACAAACTTTTCACAGACAAAAAAGAAAAGTATCCCCCCAAACTTCCATTTTTACCCCAGAGTGATAAAAGAAGATCCACAAGACAAGGGCAGGATTCTACTAAGAAGGATCATTGTGAGAATAAAATCTAGCTCTTAGAAATTGAAAGTGTGATAAAAAAAGAAACTCCAAAAAAAGGCACGAGAAAGTGAAGTTGAAGAAATTATGCAGAGTTGAAGAAATTATGCAGAACATAGAGTGAAAAGTAAAAACAGATAGAAAATAAAAGAAGGGAAAGATAAAAATTAGAAGAGCAGTTCCAGAGGTACAATATATACATAATAGGAGTGTTGGAAAACAGAAGAAATATAGAAAAGAAATCTGAGAAGTCCTTCCAGAGAAGTATCTGAAGAACTGTATTAAAGAACTGTTGTGAGTTTCCAGGTAGTGAGAGCCTGCCGAGTGCCCAGCCTGGAGGATGAAAACCGAGCCACCAAGTCAGTATAACATGACATTTCAGAGCACTGGAGATAAAGACAAGATCCTGCAAGCCTCCAAAAAGCAAAACAGAAAGGAAATCATGCAAAGAATCAAGACTCAGAATAACATTGTACTTCTCAACAACACTGCAAACTAGAAGAAAAGAGAACAATAACTTTTCATTTCTAAGGAAAGTAAAGCTTCTACTTAAATTTCATATCTAGCCAAACTTAAGTGAGAGGAATTTTCATAGTTTAGATGTGCAAGGTAACAGAGGAGGTGCTTCACCAAGAAAGAGGAAGACAGGAGATTTAGTAAATCTGGCTGGAGAGTTCATTTCATTAATCCAGATTGGAGGCAATCTGAAGAGATTTATTCAAAGAGTTGAAATTGATAGACTACCTCATGTGTTTGAACATACTGAGAAAGTTACACATAAGGAGAGCGTCTTGGGTTGAATTGTTGATAAGTACACAGAAAACAAAGCATTGAACCGTTAAGACAATTATTAACTTGAGGGAAAACAAAATACTGGGCAGGAAGAAAAAAGTAATTATAGTGATGACTGGATTCAGCTGTGAATAGTGTTTGGAGAGTCATAATAATGTAAAGCAAGGGTATTGATCTAACCAAAAATTATAATGTAACTATGTCAGAAAGGATGGGAATAGAGATGTGGATGTGTAGATGAGGCAGGGAGTGGAAAGAGAGCTTAAGCCTCATCTTCTAGAGTAAAAAGTCAATAGGTGATACACAAAACTGAAAAATCAATAAGCAGCACTTCTCACATATTGTTTTCAGAGATATGGAAGTAAATATTTGAAAATCAGCTGTAAGAGTTGAAAATGGCTGCTTCTGGACAGCAGCAGCTTTGATTAAGAAATCAAAGCTGAATTTTTTAAAAGTTGATGTTAAGATTGTGATGTTTTTGGCAGAGAGTGACAGTGATCAAAGAATATCATGTGTGAAGGTACCTTTATTATTCCCAGCTTTTCAGCAAGGACTTGGAGACAGGTTTCCGTTTGCAATTTGAAAGATCTTTCAACCTTGCCTTCAGTGTAGTGGAGATGCGTTAGGAAGTATTGAACTCCTTGTCACTGTGAATATCCATGCAGAGACTGCCTGACCAGCTGTCTAAATACATCAGGATATTTTTTCTATTGGGAAGTTGGGCCAACCAACTTCTAAGATTCTTTCCATTTTTAAGTATGGCATTTCCAGGATGGATGGCTGATGAGAACATGTTACAGGAATCATAACAGAAAAGAGGCCAAGACGTCTCAAACCCATTACCAGGCTTTTCCTTCCCAGGGTCCATCCTGAGTCTGCCATTTGCCTGCTGTCCAAGAGCCAGACAACAAAGCTCCAGCATGTGAAAATGAGCACACTTTGTTCTTCTTGTCTCCTGATTCCATCCTCAGCTTGGTCTCAACCCTTCCTTTTCTCCATGGATGTGGCCTCCACCCAGGCCTGTGACCCATGGAGCTAGTCTCAGAGCTGCCCGGTGAGTGCTGGTAGAGTCCAGGGATGCTCCTGTCTCAAGTCTCTAAGGATTCCAGCTTGTGCCCAGAGCTAAGTCCCCAGTAGACCAAGCCCAAGGAGTTCAGCCCAACCTGAAGTCTCACATATGCCTCAGAGCTAAGTAAATCTCCCCCATGTTCTACAGATCAAGACTGAGGCAGAGGTGAATCAGTCTAGGAGAATATCAGCAACTGTCATCCCAACAGTCACTTCATTGTTTCCTCCTCATCCCTAAACTCGTCTTTCTGCCTAACTGTATTTGGCCTCCCTTTCAGGAACAATTCTGGCACTAAACCTGCCCTCTTCTAACCTTACCTACCTGGCCTCATCCATCATACCCCAGAGTATGCCATTAATCAGTTTTTAAAACTTAGAAAATACAGAAATGCTGGATAGAAACAATACAAGGTGATGGATTAATCATATCCATCCTGCCTTCTCCCATTCCCACAATGAGTTTTACAAAACTTTTGGTCAGACAGACATTCTGCTGTGGATTAGTATTATAATCTATTTTTCCTTTGACCCTTGAACATCACAGTTGAAAATCCATGTATAACTTTTGTCTTCCCTAAAACTAAACTCCTGGTAACCTGCTGTTGTCTATAAGCCTTACCAATAACATAGTCAGTTAACACGTATTTTATGTGTTATGCATGTTGTATGCTGTATTCTTACAATAAAGTAAGCTAGAGAAAAGAAGTTTGTTATTAAGAAAATCATCAGGCAGAGAAAATATATGCACTATTCATTAAGGGGGAGTGGATTACCCTAAATGTCTTTATCCTTGAAGTCTTTACACTGAGTAGGCTGCAGAGGAAAAAGAGGGGTTGGCCTTGCTGTCTCAGGGTAGCAGAGGCCAAAGAGGTGGAGGAGGAGCAGTCATATACAGTGTAACTTTAATGAAGAAAATCTGCATGTAAATGGACTCACATGGTTCAAACCCAACTCGTGTCATTCAAGGTCAACTGTGTTAGTGATTTACGTTACATTTCCTCCAAGGAAGTTCCCTAGTTAAGTAAAAGCAAGTATCTGAGCAGGTTGTTTATGTTCATTTGTCTAATGGATATAAAGTACGGTCTTTTGGAGAATGTGTAAAATAGTGCTAGTGTTTACAAAGACTGATAGTAATACTCTGTATTTGCTTCCAGCATTTTTCTCTCCTTTGCTCTATTTTGACATACTTTGCTTCAAAAGGCAAACCAGTGATAGTGCTCAGTACTTATATAATGATGTGTCATATACTTTTTGTTTCATAGTAGAATTCAGTGTGTGCTATGAAAATGAGTATTTTAAAGGTGAGCTGAGTCAGAGGTTTAAGCTTAATGCCTCCTTTTATTTAAAATCAGAAATTAATATTCGGATGAAGCTGCAGAGTGATTATATGTGTCTTCTGAAAATAATTTCTGTCTTTCTTCAGGAAATATTATGGAGAGAAGATTGGAATCTACTTTGCTTGGCTGGGCTATTACACACAGATGCTCCTCCTGGCAGCAGTCGTGGGAGTGGCTTGCTTTCTCTACGGATACCTTAATCAAGATAACTGTACTTGGAGGTGACCTATGTTTATCCCAGTTGCAGCTCTGAAAAGTTGATTAGACATAAAATTATTTTCATGGTCTTAAACTGTTTTACCAAACAAGACTCGTTGCAGAACACTCAGTGCTTGGGATGATATATCCCTTTTGTTCTGAGTATAATAACTAAGTGAAATGGAAAAATTTTTTTCTTAGATAATCCGACCCAGTTTCTGACAGGAATATTACCCTTAGGAAACACTCCAATATTTTAAGACAATGTTTTGTTTGAAAAAGAAAGGAAGACTGGAGGGGGGAGAATTGCCTCTGAACTCTTGGCCCCCAGAGGAATGTTTCCTCAGCCCTGCAGATGTGGGCCAAGAGCAGCTCTGATTTTTTTTTTTTTTTTGAGTTCCAATGGGAAAATTGGTGGTGTTTTTGCTTTTGGAAATGATTTAATAATATGTACTAAGAAATGCATATTTAACAACTGAAGGAAGCAATAGTTGTTTTGGTTTTTACATTTTAAAAATGAATCCTTACGATGTTAAGGAAGAAAAAGTAATAGGGAATAAGTCTGTGCTTGATGTTGAAATTCAAACAGCAGCTGCACTGTCTAAAGGGATGTAAATGGGCACCAGAGCACTCTGAATTTCACTATCACCATTGTGAATTGTGTTATTATTTCTCTGCTTTTGGTGGTCTCAGCCTCCAGAAGGGATGCAGCACTAAGCCAGGCATTTTCTCTTGATCATCTGGCCTCTATCCAGGTGACAGCCAGATCAAAATTTCTGGGCACCAGCGTTGAGCTGATGACCAATTTTTTTCAAGCCGCAAGCATATCAGCCTGCTCCTGAGGCAGGATTCTTACGTGGCAGCCCTGATGTATAGACATAATTACCCATTCGATTTAACAGAGGATTTTGAGCATGCTGTACCCATTATGGCTTCTTAGCTAGAAAGCTGCAGATGGTTTTTGAAGTACTCCCCTCTTCACTGAAAAGGAATTTGGGGCCAAAGGCTCAATATTGATACCTTTTCTCTAAATGTGTCTTTGGCTTCACTGTTGTTTTGTGTATTATTCTAGCCAAAAAAAAAAGACATCTCAAAAATACATTTTGAATGTGCAGAAGTTGCAGTTTTATAAGATTCTCATTATGACTCATTTTATGAAATCACACAACATGTTTACTACTATTTCACACAGACTAATTTATAGAAAACTGAAGGAGGGTCTTGAGAATATACCCCTGTGCTCAAAACTATTTAAATTTAATTATTTAATTACTTTTAATTGTTTAATTACTATATATTTAATTACTATATTACTTATTACTTTAAAATGTTTAGCATATATAACCTTAAATATTTTCAGTTAGTTTATTATTATATGCTGAGTAGATTCACAGGTATAGAAAATATATTTAAAGTATAAGGAAGCCGGGCTCGGTGGCTCAGCCTGTAATCCCGCGCCTTGGGAGGCTGAGGTGAGTGGATTGCCTGAGCCCGCGGGTTCGAGACCCACCTGGGCAGGTGAAACCTCATCTCTACAATAAATCAAAAAAATTAGCCGGGCGTGGTAGCGCACGCCTGTAGTTCCGGCTACTCGGAAGGCTGAGGTGGAAGGATCGCCAGAGCCCAGCAGGTCGAGGCTGCGGTGGCCG
>CAUYQG010082642.1:0-15749 GCA_963574415.1 Tarsius wallacei
CTTTGGGAGGCTGAGGTGAGTGGATTGCCTGAGCCCACGGGTTCGAGACCCGCCTGGGCAACTTGACGAGACCTCATCTCTACAATAAATCAAAAAATTAGCCAGGCATGGTAGTGAGGGCCTGTAGTTTCAGCTACTTGGAAGGCTAAGGTGGAAGGATCGCCGGAGCCCAGCAGGTCGAGGCTGCGGTGGCCGGGAGCGGCAACTGCATTCCAGTCTGGGCGACAGAGTGAGACTCCAACTCAAAAAAAAAAAAAAAAGAAAGCCATATAGTGCCACGATTGCACACTCAAATCCTGGAGACAGACAGCCAAAGTTCAAATGCGTTCAATGCAAGACAACTTTGGGAATTCTGTGTACTAGCCCTCTGTTTCAGTTTCCTCACAATAATAATAAATATAAAACTATTTATAAAATAATTTAGCGATTAACAATTCATAAAATTGCTTACAATATAACTTGATGTTGGTGTGGAAATAGATTTGACCAATAGTACATGCAGATCACTATGAGAGGTTCCTGGCATGTAGCTAACATTTTCTAACTGCTTTGATTAATGCTGTTAAATGGTGTCCCGAGTGCCTGCTTAAGAACCCCAAACACAGCATTTGCTTAATATTGTTTGTTAAATCGCAATTTTCTAGTACCGATCAGCCAGACATTTTCCTAGGAATTCCTAACCAAAGAATTTACCCGACATTCTTGAAACGCACCTTAAACCTTCCAGACATACCTGGAGGCTACAAGGATACTGTGGCTATGAAATTATTCTTGGCTGCTAGGAGTATTTCACCTAGTTTGCCTCGTCAGCCCAATATCTTCTTTCTATTTCACCTCTCCATGGTGAATCAGCAAGGAACTTTATTTTGTTAAAAAATAGGAATAAAAATTGGAGCCTTTGAACACACCTGCTCATTACCCTCAGCATAATGGCTTGTAATCATACATTTTCAGAACGTGTTAACAAATTGTATGTAGTTCATTTCATTAATTTCAGAATCTGGGGCTTAAACTGAACTCTTCGATGGGGAAGCCCACTCAAACAAATGCACGGATGCCCTAGAGAACACAACCTCAAAAGTGAGACACCTGTTAGAGGTGTGAGTAATGGCTGAAGTTTTATACTCTATTTCCTAAATGTTTTTCTCAGAAACCCTTTTTTCTCCACACCTATGCATTGCTCCAGTGTTCCTATGCTGTTTCTGCAGTTTGGCCTTTCACAACCAAGCACCAGCGCTTAGTGATGCTTTGGTCAACTTTGGAGGGCATTTCTTCAGCCCTCCCTGCTGCTAGGACTCGCCCCTTCAGGACAGACAGGACAGCTGCATCACCCCTGTCAGCTCTTCTCACGCTTCCTCCCCAGCAAAGCAATGTCATGACAAAAACTGTCTTAGTACGGGTGGGTTGGCTGGGTGCCAAGACCATACTGTCTTGTCACTAGTTGTTAAATATAGCTTGAGGAGGACACGAAAGGCACTTTTCAGTAAATGGCATCTGTACCAGGTCCAAATTCTGCAGTTGTATAGGGGTGGTTTGGCATCATCCTACCTCTTTGTGCTTTAATTTAAATTGGAACTTAGAATCGCGTTGGTTTCAGAGTCAGTTTGTCAGCCTCCCAAAGGATTGGCTTGTCTGCCTTGTTCAGTCATTCTCCTCAACTAACCTGACATAACACAGACTCCCACGTGCATGCAGTTGTGACTCAGCGTTGTTCACTGATAGATTTCCAAGATGGCCTTCCTACTTTCAAGTAGGGAAAAAAAAACCCCACAGAAACATGCAAGCAATCACACAGAATTAAGCCAGGATGGCACTAAGCATGAAAGAAAAAGACTCTCTTTACACGAAAAATAACTGAAAAGAGCCTTTCTCAACAATAATGAATTTTAAGCAAGATTTTAACATTGGAACTCAGAAAAAGACAGGGAGAAATTTCTTTATTGTCAGGACATGTGGCTGATAACCCAGCTGTTTTATGTCACTGTTTTCTGAAGTCACGCATGCATGTGAGGGAATTTTGGAGGCTGTTGATCAGAGAAAAGTCTTGGTAATAAATACATCTGCTCTTTGAGTTTTAGGCCTCTAAGATTGGTCAAAAAATGACTACATGCAGAGTCAACTAATAACTTTTTCCACTGGGAAAAGGAGGGAGAAAAACCTTTCTGGCAAGGAATCAATAGGAAAGTTAGGTAACACCAGTTAAGATTATTGGTAGGGAGGGTCAGGTGACAATATGAGTTAATTCTCAACAGGATAAATAAAGCAATGATAAAGACATTGTGCCTCACTCAATCTTACCGAGGTGTTTTGTCTCATAAGTTTAAATTTTTCTTGTGCCTTAATCACTTTAAGTGCTTAGACTTATCACAGCTCTCTGACATTCAAGCTCTTTGTGTGTGTGTGTGTGTGTGTGTGTGTGTGTGTGTGTGTGTGTGTGTGTGTGTACATGCACATCTACTATCTGTGTTACTAGATGAACTGAAATTGACCAGGGCACAGAGTGATCAAGCAGGCTGACCCATGATAATGGAGAAGGATGCAGCCCCTGACTGCTAGGAATGAGGACATTAACTCACAGATATGTCAGCACGAAGGCTAGGATTATGTCTGTACCTAAATAAACAGGGAATCAGACAAAAGCACTTTAGAGAGTTAAAATTTCTAAATATTATTAAATCAGTAGATTAAATATAAAAATCATTTAGGTATTTGCTTATTGAGGAAAACAATGCTCTTCTTGACCACAATCTCGATATGAGATTAAAGAAGTAGAATGCCATAAGAAGACACATCCCTATAGCAAAAACCAGCCAATGGCACAGTAAAATAAAATTTTATTTTTGCTAATTTGGTGAGTATTAATCCTTATCTGTAAAGGGAGAAAAATAGTAACTAACACATATGTTAAATATATTTCTTTATCAATAACAATGTATGCTGAGTGGTAGAATACTGCCTAGTACAAACCAGCATCATTATTATGGTTGCTATTTTAATTGGTTAAATACAGAGATGCCAAAAAATGTATACACATTTTAAGTTTGATGTTCACTGAAAAAAATGGTGCTAATCAAATGAATGCTAGTATCATCATGAGACAGGCAGGACAATCAAAGAAAATGGAAGAAGCACGGTTGAACAAATGTCATACTACACATTGCTATAATTCAGCTTTGAAACGCAATACATAGATAACATTGCTTAAAGCATGTATACATTTTTGGCATATATACCATCAGTGTTATGTTCCTTAAATGATAAGGAACCTTTGATTCCAGCTTCCATCAGTACCAGTCATTATAATCATTCATCACCATTTTGGGAATTGCTATTTGAAAATTTAAGTGATTTAAACAAATTCCTGTAAACACTGTATTAAAAATTCTTTCTGTAACATAAATTTAAAAAAGCTTTTTTTTGTTGTTTTTTGTTTGTGTCTAAGAATTATAGGAGAATAGAAACAAGTTTACTGTCTAATTCAGAAGCTGTAGCCAGAGTCTTTAAAGACAGCTTTTGCTGACCTGGAAAGTTTGTCTTAAAAAAAAAAAAAAATCCGTACCTGCTTCGTGTCAGAAATGATGAAAATTTTAGATTTTCTCTCAGGCTAATATCACCTATTGGCAAGAAAAAGAAATTATGAGGCACATTTAGTAAGAGAGAATTTTGCCATCTATGAAAAGATTAAGCCTAATTATGAATTCAATTTATAAAGTGTAGTGTCATCAAGAGATATTTCAACTATAGACTTTGAGTATAGCAATATGCTTTAGTTCTGATTTAAAGTGACCGGAGACTCAGCTGACAATGGAAGGACACTCTACGCCACAGCAAATCAGATACAACTTGGCTGCTACTCTAATTCTTTTTTTATTCATGCAAACTCTTTATGGTCATCAGTTCTTAAAGGGAATTTTGTGCCCATTCTTATGTAGCAAAAACCTCCCTGTAATTCCTAACAACTGGGAAATAGAGAGTTAATGACAACAGCACTTGGGCTCAGAGCATTCTCCTCCCATCTGGCCTCATGTTGTAGACCTACTTTCTTCCTCCTCCCGTCCCCTAAAGTCACATAAAATCTCACAGCATGGCTACAGGTATTTGGAATAAAATACATTCAAACATGTAATCCTGCAGGCTGCAAAGTCACCTGGTCCCAGGAGGTTGCGCCTGAAAGATGCTTTGGAGCTCCAATATCTGGAATTTTCCAGAATCTTCCTCCTAGAAATAAAACCACCAGGGAAAAAGAGTGAGGTTGTTATATTCTGCTTCCTTTTCTAGTTCTACTCTGAATCATTTTCTATTTCTATTCTTAAATCTTTACAACTGAAATACTTTGCTTGGTTGAAGACTGAAATGTTGCTGCATCTCGAATAAAGACAACATCTGTTCCAAGAGCAATTGAGACAAGACTTGAATTGAAGCACGAAACAGGATCTCTCTTAAACACTCTCTATCTTTTTTTAATGTCAGATTCCTTCAATTTCTGGAGCATGGTCTGAAAGCTAAATGGTCAGATAAGTAATCTCGTTCCATCTTAAAAGGTATTTTTGTTAGAATTAGAAAAAAAATAACATTTAGTAGATTATTTAGTCCATTTATTAAGTGACAGCTGAAAAAATATGAGTGTGCTAGCCCTTTCTCGTTATCTGATTCCTTTCTTGTTTTCCATTTGATTAGGTGACCCTCCAATATAGTAAATATATTATCCAAATTTCCCCCCCAAAATGTTGGAAGTGGGAGCAGGTGCTACTAATAACCATGCCAGTGCCATGGACATTAACCAGGACACAGGGGAAGAAGTATTGTCATCCCAATTTTGAGAAATAAAATCACTTTGTGATAAGATTCTTATAACATTCTTTATTTTTCTTTCTGTAATAGTTTTTGGTGTGACAAAATCAGGATGAACTCCCATCTGAATGCAGTGACCCATCTACTGTCTGAATGCAGTGACCCAAATACAAAAGATCATGTAACTGCTGAAGGCATTGCAGGTGAAGACTGTAACCAGAACTTATAAGTCTGTACCCATGAAACTCCTTCCAGCAAGACATATAATCTTCAAGGAGACAACTGGGGATTCATTATTTGTCTGCATCAACTATTCTCAATCAAGACAATACATAAAGAAAAGGAGACTTCTTGCCTAAAGAGCAGTAAGTTTTTTTCAATTTTACATTTCTAATATGGACTATAATTTTCAAGTTGAACAAGGCAAGATACTATCTCAGTAATAACTATCAAGTACAGCTTGCCTTTCCTGAGGGAGTTAAGAAATAGAAGAACTTCCCATGAGCATATTAACAGAAAGTGATGATTCTCAAAGTATGATTTTTCTACTTTTTTTTTTTTTAACAAGTACTTCTTTCCTGGTTACGCAGTAAAACTTTGGCAAGAAGACAAGTCTTTACCTACAATTGTACTGACTGGGGCTGATATCTGACATTATAAGTCAAGAATTAACTGTAAAGCAAAGCATTTACTTACAGTAAAGGAATATTTTAGAAAAATATATTGAATATAAAAATGATATTTGTCTTAACAAAATTCAGCTAAATTTATAGAACACCACCAGTACTTCCATAGGGCAGAAAAGTTGTAGCAAGCATTTTTCACTGAGTCACATTTTAATTATTTGCATGGATCTATGTAGAAGCAAAATGAAGATGATGTTATTGAAGAATGTATGTGTGTATGGGTGTATTTGTGTGCATATATACAAAGTGTATGTGTGTGCACATATATTTGTGTGTATATGTATATATGTATATGTTTGTATTATTTATTTAGAGGGATTGTAGACAAAATGTTTGAAAATTAACTTTGAAGAAAAGGAAAGACAATAGAAAGGAACAATAGCAAGTTGTCCTCTAAGATATAACGATATTCACATACTATTGATACATAGTTGAATAAAGTCAGGCTTAATATAATAGTTTGATTATTAACACATAGTTTACATCATAGTTAAGTTTCTTTTAAAAAAAATAACTCTTTTCTTAACATGAAACACTAATTTGAAAAGCCCTTGCAATATTGCCTTGGACATTTACTTACGGTAATATAAGTAATTGATATTCTAGTTTTCAGAGTGGCTGACATGGTGAGCTGCTGCCTTTAGGAAATGTGCTCAATAGATCCCATTCCTCTTTGGCTGAAACACCCTGTACTCATGGCAGTTTCCAAAATTCTTGAAATCTCAGTTTCATCGTGGCAGAATTTTCACTTTCTTTCATTTATTCAGTTCAATGTAATAATGATACAAACAAAGCAGGAACTTCAAGAAGAGGCACTCCACAGTCTCCATCAGTAGCTATGTAGGAGAAGGTTACTTGTCCAATGTAACATTCAGTTGTTTCCCAGGGGCATGGCAATTCTCCTTATAATTCCACATGGAATAAACAGAAACAATATCTGCTTCTAACAGCTTCGCCTATTTAGTAGCAAGAACCATATGTAGTATTTAATCGCTAATGTGTAGGTGGGGTGAATGAGTATTGATGCCTAAAAGAAAACATGGAAAAATGTCATTTGCTTTCCAGAGAAAAATATTCGCTACTCACCCATAGTATTCAATACTCACCCTCCTCTATTTGTACTTTTTTTGGTGATAACAGTGATATCAGAGAGGCACATTGAAACAACAGGATTCTGATTTTCTGAGTATTGGGAAATGCGATAGACTGAAACATCCAAGCCCCCTTGCTGCCTGATGAGAGCAGTTCCAAGCTTGGGGACTATGCATGTTTCCTTGATATCCCTACTCTGAGATTCCTCATATTTGTTTTCCTCATCTCTGATATTCCTTGCTTATTCTTACACAATTTCTTTCTTCTTCTGTTGCTGTCCAAGGGAGTGGTTTAGATGTGTTTGTTTTTAACTTAGAATTCCATTTGCAGTGAGTAACACGGCATGGTGCTGTTGGTAAGCAACATTACGGAGAATGCAGAAGCAGAGACTTGGGAGGAAAATGGAATGCCTATATTCATGTCCCAGATCCTTTCCTTGGAGGGTGTTCTCATGCAGGTTGCCCTTAAAGCCTCAGAAACTGATTTTGCTCATTTGTTAAATAGACATACTACTGTCTACTTCACAGGGAGAGAGAAATAAATTAGACAATGTTCATAAAGCCCTTATTACAATGTCAGAAACATATTAAGTAGTCAGTTAGGTCATATTATTAATAGTTAAAGATAATGCGAATCTGCTCCTAGTCAAAACCTGAGGCTTCCAAAAGTTGGGAGGTGTGGTATCTCATGGCCACTTGAGTCAAAGTCACCAGCCTCCTCAGAGGCTGAAAATTCAGTTTTCTCCTGTCTTCTGCCTTGTTTTCACTCAAGATCATTACTGGAGAAGGTCTGAGGAGATTGAATGGTGAAGGTAGCATGAAAGGGAAAAGCACACTTTTATCTTTTATCTAAACACATACTTAAAATGTGTGTCCTCATGTTTATTTATGACTGAGATCCCAATAAAGTCTATCACCACATTTTCTCATCTATCCTCTCAAGTTTTGATTATAGATTTCCTCATGACTGCGGTTCTAGTTACCAAATGGACGAGATTGTCAGTCATCTGAGTTTTCCTCTGAATTGCGGATGAATAATTAGGTCCCCCTTTGCACATCACAATTGTGGCACTGTTCTTAAGTTTGAAGCGCTTCCTGACGCTATCTTTAGGAAGAGCCTTGCTACTGGAAAATTTATCTTCTAATCACACAACTCTTCATGCTCAACTTGAACCTTGGACCAAAAAATAATAATAATGATCCTCTATATTCACTTGCTTCTTGTTTCAAGCTGATAAGCAGCATACTGGGGCATGAATTTCATAAACAGCATGTAAACATTGTAAATCTGGTGCAGTAATGACAACATGCCTGCCATTTTGCTTGACTTCACGACACTCTCCTGAGAGAAACACATTGTAGTGTTAATTTCAAATACTCATATTAGTGTTGTTTTAAAATAACTGCTTCTTTTTCAAACAGAAACTTCTCATGTGAAACTAGCTATAGATATTCCCAGCAGTCTCTTTCTCTCTACTGCAGAACAAATCTAGTAAATACTTTGTTCTAGTGCCAATCCTTTCCTGGCCCCAAACTGTAGAAAGATAAGAAAAAATTAAAATGTTTCAAAACTTGACTTCATATCCTGTTTGCCACTACCTGTTCTGAATTTCCTGAAATGGCTCTTATATTTGTTTTCCTCAGTCTGTGTTTAATAATCGATTTTCTTCATTGAAATAAGGTTTGAGTAAAATAATTTATTTTCAGGAGACAACTGGAATAGGAGGATTTCAAGAGTCAGCATTCAACTATGATACCTTGGAAGGGGAACACAATGGATGATTAATGATATTTATATTTTGTTGAAATCAAAGTGATTTTATTGTATGGACATAAGTACATTATCATCATTCAGAATTTGCTGTTGTCTTCTTTAAAAATAGTACCTTTTGTTGTTTTTATTATCCTCATTATAAATAAATATTTACAGCTGATGTTTAAGTTCTGTAATCTACCGTTAACTTTCAAATCAGAATAACCAGCCCGGTTGCCTCTTCTAAAGCTGAAAATCCCACATCCAATTGCCTGATAAACCTCTCCACTGATATGTCAAACTCAAGAGGTTAAAACAGCATTCATTATTGTCCTGTCTTCCATTATTACCTCCATTCTTATTTCTTTATATTGACTAATATTAAAATCATCCAGCCAGTTACTTAAACCATTAACTGTCATTCTAGACGCTACCATGTCCTGCTGATTCTAAATGTAAAATAACCATAAAATCCATTACTTTTGTCCTCAGTGACACTACGCTAACCCTTATCATGTCTATTCCAAACATTAGAACAATCTCTCTAATCATTCTAACCCACCATTCTATTTTCTTTTCTAAATAAAAGAGATCTCTCTAAAAACAATTGATGTACAATTATACATTTGAGGTAGAGTCGTGTCTGGAGAGCACAAAGCATAGTGCTTATCTCAAATAGTTACCAAGTAAATGTGAACCCAACATATTACAGCACACTAAGGAATTTTAATGTGTCCTGGCAGTGATAAGGAATTATTGGAGGTTTATTTAGAAAGACTGTTATCACTCAGTTTAGAGGATTATTTGAATTGGATGTGGGCAAAAATAAAGAGAGTGAAAGTAAGTGGTTTGGAAACTAGGATATTAGGCCAAGACGTTCATGATCTGTTTCTGAGTTTGACACATCAAAATGATGGAATAGGGGTTTTCATATTTTTTTTGAGTAGGTATAAAAAAATACCAGAAATTTGGTGACTTCTAAAATTCTGAAATTTATTTCAGTTCTGGAGGCTGAGTAGTCTACCATTACGGTGCTGGCAAATTCAGTGTCTAGTAAGAGTTCACTCCCTGGTTCATAGACAGTGTCTTTTCTCTTGCTATGCCTTTATATGGTAGAAAGGGCCAAGGAAGCACTCTGGGTTCTCTTTTATAAGCACATTAGTCCCACTCATAAGGGCTCTTCCCTTATGACCTAATCACCACCCAAAGTCCCTACCTCATTGGAGATTAGGTTTCAACATATGAAGTATGCGGAAACACAAACATTCAGACTATAGTAGAGGAAAAATAATTGAACTTAAAATAACTGGTGGTTGAAAACATTATTATCTTTGAAATCACCTAAGGCAAATGTATATGGTGGGAAAAAACAACCGATAAAAGAATTCTGTAAATATCAACATTTAACAGAAGAAATAGAAAAAGGAAAAAACAACAATAGTAGTAATTACTACATTTATTAAAAATTACTGTTTGTAAAGTACCATGACAATTTCTTTACCTGTACTATCTCATATAACATTAGAACCAAAGCTGTTACATATTTAGAAAAGAGAGTAAACTCAGTGAAGAATAAAATTCAAGAAGGAAGGAAGTTGTGAGATTCAAGAAATGGAGAATTCAACAGAACCAGGCACTCAGAGAGGTTAACTGAATGGACTAAAAATTACTTGGAAGATAAGCCATAATCTTACTTTAAAGAAAAATATTTTACAGAGTACTAGGGGGTGAATATTATGTTGACTTTGGAGTGAAGAGATTTTGCTTAGAAAGTGGAGAAATCAATGTAGAAAATGACTGACCATAAAAGAAATGGCAGTAGATTGTTCACTAGAGGAGCCTGTAAGGTTTTTTTTTTTTTTTACTTTTGCTTTATTTATTTTAGTTTTGTATTTTTTTAAGGAAAAAATTTAAATACGTCTTGGAGGTAGGAAAAATAACGGTAGAAAAGGAAAAGTCAAAGATATAAGGGTCAGAAGTAACTGAGTTAGGGGTCAGGTGAAAGGATTTAGAGAAAAGGTAGACAGACCAGCCTTGGAGAGAAAGGTGCTGGGGAAGAGGTAATCACTGTTAACTGGGTAAATGAAGAAAAGACAGGCAGGAATATAACTAAGAGTAGTGTGGATGGGAGTAAGTATAAATTGAATAACTCTCTTCTCTGTGAGTAGCAAGGGAGGTCAAAGTTTGCCTCTTATTCTACTCACTGAATCCATTTGGAAAGTTCATCTTCCTGACTCCTTTAAAATAACCTACCATAATAGGGTTAACTCTTGATGACTGGGTTGGAGGAATGAGAAGGCAGGAATAAGGACAGACAAGGGATGACTGACCTTACTTCTTTGTTTGCCTCCAGTAATTAGATGCCAAATTGCTACTTTAATTTATTCAATAACCATTGATTAAATATCTATGTCTGGTATCGGGACAGTTGATTGGTTTTATGAAGACTAAAAAAGAACTTTTGATGAATTCGGCAACAAATAAATGATTGACACGTTAAGAAAAACACTAAAGAACTCCATTAGTAACTGAAAAAAAAATTAAATTGTTATGGATCATGGATACAAGTAGCAATGTTGAAATCTACCAAATTACAGAAAATTTGAATGTTAAAAATGGAAGGAGATTTAGACAATATAATTTTCAATCCCTTTATTTATGAATCTGAAAGACAAGAAACAAATATAACTACATAAGCCAAAGTTTTTTTTTTTCTTCCCTCTTTGTCTCATTACAACTGAAATACTACAGAAAACTAAATCTACAAGGCTTTCAAAAAGTATTAACAACCATCAGGCCAATAACCCAAATTCCAGAGTGAAGATTACATAACAGATTATAATATTTTGCACTTAAAAGGTAGGACACAACTTGAAACTGATAAACATAGCTTCTGCCCAGGTTCTGAGAAATACACCTGGGTAGAAAATTTCTCTCCAAGTACAACAGCCAGTAAGAAATAGCAAATGATATTTAAAAAAGAAAATTTTGCAAGGTAATAAAAATGTTTTATGATGGATCACTATTATGAAATGTAAGATACTCAACATTCAGGAAAGTACTCTACAGAGACCTGATCTAATTTTTCAAAATAATTTTTGGATGAGAGGCTCTTTGAGTTGGCTAAAGCCCAGCAATTGGAACATTTGATATATTTGCTGTACAAGAAAGGTAGGATGCAAATGTGCAAATGCTTGGGTTTATGTTACCTGGAGCAAAAGTGAGGGCTGAGCAACTTAATAACAGTGTTCTACATAAGGCTTGAAGTGACCTCTGATGGCTCTTTGCTGCTAATGGATAGATAAGTCTTACATTTTGTACATGTGTTATGTATTGTGTGCATCAGGGAAAATGTAGAATACCAGAAATCAAAAAATCAGTCATCTGGTTGTTTGCAGAGATTCTAAACCACCTGCAGGATGGCATGTGCTTAAACATCTAGGCAACTTTTGGTTATGAACCTAAAAGAAGTAGCAACTTTGGGACAACTGTTAATACTTCTAAACATGTTCTCTAATACCCAGTAATAATTACCTCTCCTGCTGACTGACTTGTTTGCAAAGGGATTACTGCTATGTCAGTAAACTCTACAACTTAATAAACAGTAGCTACTATGTGGTAGGATTAAATGTGTGATGGTAGTGTGGTAACCTTTTTTCTGTAAACATTATTAATTTGTATATTCTCTTAAGAAACACATGTGCCCAGAGAGAGAATCCTTGCCCAGGAAATAAACTCAACTGAAAAATTTATTTATATTCTGTTTCTTAGAAAGGATACCATTTGGATTATATTAGGCACTATGGGGTGTGTATACAAGGATGGGCCCCTAAAAAAGCTCCAGAATTTATTTATTAAAAAATTATGTATTTATTTTTACATGCTCAAACATCAGTCGCTTTCAAAGTACTCCTTATTTGAAGCAATACGCCTATCAAGACTTTTTTTTCCCACTGCTCAAAACCGTTTATAAACTCATCCATTTTGGTGCCTTTTAGTGCTTCTGCTGTTTTTTGTTTAATCTCCTCCACATTGACAAAACATTACCCTTTGAGGACTTTTTCATTTGGGGAAAGAAAATTAAAAAAGAAAGTTGCTTCAGGCTAGATCTGGTGAATAGGGAGGGTGGGGCATGGGGATCATGCCGTTTGGGGTCAAAAACTGCTGAACGCTCAGCACAGTGGGGGCAGGTGCACTCTTAAATAACCCCACATGAAACGGGCTAATACCTTGAAAAAAATCTTCAAAAAAATAAAAAAATTCACTGAAGCATAACTCATCATCTCACAACCCTAGCTGGTACACTGATGCTAATGGATTCCAAGAACACTTACCTAGAGGAGGAAACCTGTACTACCATGGACCCACCCTCCAAAAGATAATTTTGGTTTTTGGGGGGATCTCCCCTCGTATTTTTTAATTGTGGTTTCAATTAGATAAAACTGTCTAATAAACAGAAAAAAATAGGAGGTTAGATGTACCAAGGAAGAATAGGCCGGTGAAATAGTAATGAAAGTAAAAAAGAAAGTACAACACTTCTCATGTATGACACATTTAAAAATAACTTTTAGCATTTGAATGCCAGTGTTTCCAGATTCTCCTGTGGATAAGAAAACACACAATGATATGTGTTTGAGAGATTTGAAGACTGTCAAATCATAGTAATTATACTCAAGATCTTTTAAAGATAAAAATTCAAGGCTGCATAAATATGTTTAAAACTAGTAATAACTCCTTATACTTATAGAAATTTACCACCATAAAGACCAAACCCATCTACAAATTAAATCGATCTAAAACTATAACCAATAAAGTTATAATTAGCACTATTAATATTATGTAATAAATGATAATGTTTTATAAAATGAATTTGTGATATTGGCGTTGATGATGTAGTAGCTTGCTTTATATCTACTTGATCCTTTTGGAATTGAACATGATGGACCATCATTTTAAAATCATCTTTCTGAAAATTATCCTTAAATTTTTCTTTTTTAAAAAAATTGGCTTGTCTCTGAACATATTTTAATTTATTTTTTTGAGGGCAGGATTTATTGAGAGGACATAAAAGCTCCCAGAATGAAGGGGACCTGAGAGGGTTGCCTAAACATTATCTTATTATTTTGAAAGATGACTTTTGGAATGATATTAAACTATTTTACATGTGAAAATGTATTCATTGTAGATTTTACATGTTGCTAATGACCCTGTACAATATATATATTAGGGTCTATGAAATATATATATGTATATACGTATATATATGGTCTATGAACCACATTAATGTAGTTACAGTGGGTGCAGTTGTATATATTCCATTGCGGGTCTGGTCATAGCTCAATTCTCCTTTTTCTGTACAAATTATGGAGGCAACTTTGTACATTATAGTGTACTTCTTGTGACTAGCTAGGGATCAAAACATTAGACATAAATATGAATATTAGCATCATATTTGTGTGGCATATTTCCAAATATCACATTATTAGCTTTTTAAAATGCTATTATGAAGATGAAAACACAAAACATTAACAAAAGTAACACTGCAGGCTACATTAATGTGGTAGGCAGAATAATGGGCTTCTCCAAAGATGTCTACACTCTAAAATCCAGAACCTATAAATATGTTACATTATGTAGCAAATGAGACTTTGTAGATGTGATGAAAAGCATAAACCTGGAGACAGGAACATGTTCTGGACTGTCCAAGGGGTCTTATTTAGTTACATGAGTTCTTAAAAGAAAGCAATCTTTTTCTAGTGGTGACAAAGGAGAGAGAGTTCCTTGTCAGACACTCCTGATCTGCAGAACTGTTATAATATGAAATAATAAATGCATATCTTTTAAGCCACCAACTTTGAGGTAATGTGTCACAGTGGCCAAAATTTTAAAAAAAACCGTTATTGTACAAGATAAACAAAATCCCTATCACTATAATTTATGTTCTAGTAGTAGACATAATCAATACCTAAGTTGTAAGCAGTGTGTTATTACTAAAATCTGGACAGGTAGTGGTATATGGATTTAGAAGACGCTTATTTAAAAGTAGATTCTTGGTTTAAGGAGAGGATGACATCAAGGCAAATATGAGGGAAAGTGGAAAATAAATAGGAATCATTTGGTGGGGGAGGAAGACTCTAGTTAGGATGTGTCACTGGCAAGCCAGAGAGAGCACAGCATGTGATTGGAACTAAATTAAGTACAGTAATATGAGCACCCTGTACAGTCACATGGGCCTAAGAGACAGGAAGAATGAAAAGAGGTGGGGCTGAAGTGGTAGCCCATGGTCAAATCATGTAGAAATATCTAAGTCAGCTTGTGGAGTTTGGAATTTATACTGGGAGAATGTGTTTTCAGCAAGGGGATGACATACGCTTCTAGAACTGAGACGTTTATATTGGGATCCTAGTGCATCCTAAAACACTGAAATGCCAGTTAACATTTGATATACTTGGTAAGAACTAGAAAGCTCCTTTTTGTGTAATAATATAATAATGGGAGATTTTGTTTCTCATAAGATTAGAAAAGAACTTAACTGTCAAATGAGAACTTTGGGAGTTCCAGTAAGATGGCGACGGCATGAGGTGGGACTGTAAGATTCTCTGAAAGTGAGTACCCAAAATGACTCTTACTTTCCTTCCCCCACCTCCCTGCCCACTGCCAGCCACACCGGTCTGGGGCCTGGAGACCCTCGGACCCACTCAAGGTCGGCTATTGCAGCCCCTTGACTGCTGCTGCTCCACCCCAGGCAGCGCTGGGCCCAGCTGCGTGGAGATCCCAGCTCCCTCCCTGGCTGCACCGTCTCACCTGGCCCCAAGCTGCCCGCCGCCTGCGGAGGTCCTTGGACACTGCCTTGCAGAGATTTGGGTTCCCTTGCTGGCTACACTGATCCACCCAGCACTGAGCAGCTGCCAGCTCCCTCCCTGGCTGTGCGCCCAGCCCAGTCTCAGGTGGTGGCAGCCCATGGAGGCCCACGTCCGCCCCTCAGAACTACAGGCTCCTTTCCCTCCTGGGATGCCCCACCAGGCCCAAGGCCGCCGATGCCCAGACAGGCCTGAAGTGCCCAAAGCCATAGTCGGTGCCTGCTCCTCAGAGTTCTAGCTCCCCGCCCTGGGTCCTGGGTCCCCCCAGCCCTATTTCAAGCTGCTGTCACCCAGGAAGGCTCTAGGCACCGGCCCCTGAGAGATACCAGCTACATTCCTGCCTGAAGTGCCCTGTGTGTGGTCCCAAAGCTGCTGTCACTGCTCACCACCCACCTTTTGGAGCTCCCGTCCCCACCCTGGCTGAGGCACCTAGCAGTTTCACACTCCAATTCCCCCAACCTGCCCCTGGCTGCAGTGGGCCCAGAGAGCAGCTGGAGCCCTGTGTCCAGGCAGAGACCCGCAGAGACTCCCCCACCCAGCTCTGTCTATCTTCCAACTGAAGCTGAGA
>CAUYQG010082645.1:0-124738 GCA_963574415.1 Tarsius wallacei
CAACTTGGTGAGACCTCATCTCTACCATAAATCAAAAAATAAGCTGGGCATGGTAGCACGCGCCTGTAGTTCCAGCTACTTGGAAGAAGGATCGCCGGAGCCCAGCAGGTCGAGGCTGCGGTGGCTGGGAGCGGCCACTGCACTCCAGTCTGGGTGACAGAGTGAGACTCCAACTCAAAAAAATCACCATTTACCATGGTCTTCAAAAAACAATTTCCCTGCATTAACAATCTTGGCTTCATCTGCCCTAAGTTACCTGGCCTTTTTAATATTTTTAATTTGTACTCTTTAGTTGAAGAAATCATCACCCACTCTCACATTAGCCAGAGAGATGCTACATGCATAAAAATTAGCTTAGAAAACACTCCCCATTAAAATACCACGATAATTTGTTCCTCAAATCTTAGAGCATCCATTTACCATCTGATTATCGTTTCCATCTAGAGCTACTGAATACACTGTAATTTACTTTTAATGAAATAATTATCTTGTGAAGGACAAATGTTGAGATGTTTATAGCCCTATGAACCAAGCAAGTCCTTTTAACTTGTGCAAAATTTAATGTAAAAATAGTACTAACATAAATGTAGGCAGGAAGGCAGCTGAGATGCTAGATTGTATTAAAATAAAAATAAAACAGCATCACCCAGTGACAGAGGTGACCAGATGAACTATCTTAAAAAGAAAAACACACAGAAAAATCACAAACTTCAAAGTTTCAGTTCTAAGACATTCTCTGACATTACTAGTGATACACAATAGTTCATTCAACATTACCAAGATCCATGGCAGGTTTTGTTTTGTTCAGCGTTGAGGTATATTTGTCAAATATAAATTGTATATATCCAAGGAGTACAATGTGATGTTGTGTTATAAAAGTCAAACTCACAGAAACAGAGAATAGAAGGATAGTTACCAGATGGTTGAGGGTAGATGGAAATGAGAGATGTTGGCCAAAGAGTACAAACTTGCAGTTATGATTGTATGAGGCCAGATGTGGTGGCTCATGCCTATAATCCCAGCACTTTGGGAGGCCGAGGTGAGAGGATTGCCTGAGCCCAGGGGTTTGAGACCAGACTGGGGAATTTGGTAAGACCTCGTCTCTACAATAGATAAAAAAATTAGCCTGGGGTGGTGGCACACGCCTGTAGTACCAGCTACTTGGAAAGCTGAGGCAGAAGGATTGCCTGAGCCCAGCAGGTCAAGGCTGTGGTGGCCGTGAGTGTGCCACTGCACTCCAGCCTGGGTGACATAGTGAAACTTTGACCCAAAAAGAAAAAAAAAGATTAGTGTGTGGTGGAGATTCTGTATGTCACCGCTCTTTCCCCAACATCTATACTGGTCCCTGGCACAGAATAAGTGCTCAGAAAATAGCTGTCAATAGTGAATGAATGCCTGACTAACAGACTGAAAGGGAAAAGAAAGCCATGTCCATCTTGCTACGAACAGGAAAATTCAGTCTCAGGCATCCCTGCTGGATTTTGCTGTGACCACTCTACGGTTTAACATCAAGGAGAAAAAAATAAAAACCCCAAAAGGTTAGAGAAAGGAGCATTTACATATTTAAATGAATACAAAAGAAACTATGAAAGCTTAATCCTAAGAGGTGGCAGAACTTTCCCAAAGGATTGCAGTCAAAAAATGATGATGAAGCCATTGCTAAACAGACAGAAATTGGAAGCCGTTCCCCTGGAAACTGGAACAAGACAAGGCTGTCCACTCTCACCCCTCCTATTCAACATAGTGTTAAAAGTCCTAGCCAGAGCATTCAGACAAGAGAAGGACATCAGGGGTATCCAAATAGGAAAAGAGGAAGTTAAGTTATCCCTCTATGTTGATGAGATGATCCTATACTTCGAAAACCCAATAGAGTCTGTCAAAAACCTCCTTGCACTGATAAAGGACTTTGGCAAAGTTTCAGGGTACAAAATCAGCCTGCAAATGACAGTCACATTTTTTATACACCAACAACAAACAGGCAGAGAACCAAATAAAAAGCACAATCCCATTAACAATAGCCACCAAGAAAAAAAAAAAAGAGAGAGAAAGAAATATCTTGGCATCTTCCTAACCAGAGAAAGACCTTTACAATGAAAACTACAAAACACTATTGAAAGAAATCAAAGAGGACACAAACAAGTAGAAAAATATTCCATGTTGATGGATTGGAAGAATCAAAGTTAAGAGGTCCATCCTAGGCAATCTACAGATTCCACGTGATACACATTAAATTACCAACATCATTCTTCTCAGACCTGGAAATGACAATACAGAAATTCATACTGTAACATACATGACCATGAATAGCCAAAACAATCCTCAGCAAAAGAAACAAGGCTGGAGGAATCACACTCCCAGATTTTAAACTTTATGATGATGCTACAATAATCAAAACAGCCTGGTATTTGGTACAAGAACAGGCATATAGACCAATGGAACTGAATAGAGACTCCAGAAGCTAAACATTAATTTCCCAAACAACTCAGCTTCGACAAAGCCTCCACCAACAACCACTGGGGAGAGAAGAACCTTTTCAGTAAATGGTGCTGGGAAAACTTGCTGACCACATACAGAAGAATGAAACAGGACCCCTACCTATCACCATACTCAAAATCATCTCTAAATGGATCATAAAACCTCAAACTGTAACAACCTTAGAAAATGCAGGAGACACCCTTATGGAAATTGGAATAGGCAACCAATTCCTGATCAAAACCCCAATAGCCCATGCCATAAGAGATAAAGTTTGACAAGGGGGATCCTCATCAAAATGTAAAGCTTCTGCAAAGCAAAAGAAACCAGTAAGAGAATGGGAAGACAGCCCACAGAATGGGAAAAAATATTTGCCAACTGTGTATCTGACAAAGGTCTAACATCAAGGATCTACAAGGAACTCAAATGTGATGAAAGGAAAAAAGCAAGCAATCCTATTAAAAAGTGGGCAAAAGATATGAATAGACACTTCTCAAAAGAAGATATATGAGTAGCCAAGAGATACATGAAAAAATGCTCAGCCTCACTAATCATCAAATAAATGTAAATCAAAACCACACAGAGATACCACCTAACTCCAGTCAGGATGTCCATCATTAATAACTCAAAAAACAACAGATGCTGGAGAGGATGCAGTGAAAAGGGAACACTTCTACACTGTTGGTGGGAGTATAAACCAGTACAATCTATGAGGAAAACAGAGTGGCAATTTCTAAAAGATCTAAAAATCGACCTTCCACATGACCCAGCAATCCCCATTCTGGGAGTATACTCAGAGGAACTCAAATCATTCTACAAAAAAGATACCTGTGCATGCATGTTTATTGCAGCACTATTCACAATAGCAAAAACATGGAACCAACCATGCTGCCCATCGAAGATGACTGGATAAAAAAATGTGGTATACAATACACAAAGGAATATTATGCAGTCATAAAGAAGGACAAAATTATGGACTTTGCAGCAACTTGCATAGATTTAGAGTCTATAATATTCAGTGATCTATCACAGAAACAAAGAACTGAGGACCACATGTTCTCTCATAAGTAGACCCTAAACGTTTATCATAATACTTTAAGAAAGGAATTGGCAATAGCGGGTCTCAGTCGTGGGCCAGGGGAGGGGAGAGGGCACATAACATCAATAAGGTACCTGATCCTAAACCAGGCAACATGAGGACCAACGGGAGGCCCAAACTTCACCTGTCCGATGACCACTTACATGCCTAACCCTAAATTGTTCCCCACATCTTTAACATAATAATTTAAAAAAACGAATGATAATGAAACCATTAGAGAAGGAAGAAACAGGATGCATATTTCAACAGAAGCAAGAACAGTAAGAAGGCTTTAAAAATTTTTTGCTCAAGACATTTCTAACTTGTTTTTGCTCTCTTATCTTGAACCATTATCTTCCAGACACATGTGTCTCTAGGGAAGACCAGACTATTTTAAAGCTCTGAAGTCTTTAGATTACAGAATCCCAATAAGTAGAAGGTACATTAGAAATCCTTCAGTCCAACCCTCAGTTGAATGAATGAGGCCACTGAGGCTCAGAGAGGTTAAGAATTTACCCAAGGTCAAACAGCTGGTTATTAATGAAGACCATAGCTGCTCCCTCTTCCTCTAGCTGCTGCCCCAAGCACCCATCAGGGTCAAACACCTTCAATTTTCCCAGGAAAACTTTCTCATCCACAGAGAGCAGGGAAAATACTTCATAGTCTTGGGAGGAGTGCTGGGGGCTGGGTTGAGCACAGAGCCTGTCCATGGTCATTGCCTCCACATGGAATTGTTCCCCTGTGCTCCCCAATCCACATTCCCACTGCAGCTTCTTTTTGAAATATTTCAGGACATTTAGCTGCCTGAAAGTTCCCTGGAGCCTCTGGAGTGAACTGATGTAAATCCAAACAAAGACATTCCAACTCAATGGGAGGACCCTGTGTTGGCGGAATGCATCGCATGAGGCTTAGTCACTCCAGGCTGAAGCACCAGGACCGGTTCTATCTAATCACGGAATTTTAAAATATTCAACGTTTTCAATAAAAAATGTATGAAATCATAAGGCCAAATGATTCTGCGTGTGTGGCTAACATGAACAGCTGGTGGAAATCAAGATTCTGAAGCATAATTTGGAGAGCTACCTATATCTTGACAATACGCCCAAGCCTTTTCTTTCTAACCTGGCTCAAAGTCATTAGCTGGGTGAAATATCAGAGGCAATATCTGCAAACAAATGATAAGACCATTAAAATGCCACTTGTCGTTGGGTTTCAGAATAAACAACTGATGATGGCATGAATTGCAAAATAAATGAATGCAGCCAATTTTGTGAACAACATAGCACATGGTTAACTAAAATAGCTTCAATTAAAAAAATTTCTAAGAAAGTTGTGTATACAAAGACTACCAAAACTTTCAGAGTATTTTCGCTTTCATAATCTACCTCCTCTCTTAATTCAACACATTTTCAGCTACTGAACTCAGTCGCTTTTTCATTTGGGTTGTGGCTGGAGTGGTTTATTTGTGAGGAGTGTGTGGCAGTGTACAACTGCAACATGTGCATCTTTTAAGTTTTTGATCCAATGAGGTAAAATTAGGTACAACATTTCAGAATGTATCAAGAAAAATATTTCACATCTTGAAATATTTAAAGCATCTGAAATCTTAAAAATCCAAAAATTTCAATACAGGTTTTCTGTTCAATGACTGTACGTGTCCAAGTCCAAGTTATTTGCTAATTTTCCATACTTAGGACATAATGAAAATACAGAAAGAAACAAGAGGACTCAGACTAACCAAAACACAGTCCACAAATAGTAGGTGCATTACTGACAAAAAGCTCTTTAGGTTTTCACCCAGAATCTTATTTTTCTTTTTTTCTGCATAATTCTATCAATACTAAATACAGAGGACACAAACACTGACACAGCTTGTTAGGAGTTAACTTCCAATTACAAAGAGAAAATAAGCTCTAAAAGCCAAATGAATACATTCCACCTGAAATGGACAGGTCATGTAATTCTCCTTATAAAGGACAGCACCAGGGTTTTCATACTAAATGGACCCTAAGAGGGGAAAGCCGAGCAAACAAAGAGACAGAAAATGATTTGAAAAATACAGCTGCCAGGTGGCCTCAAGCCCACAGCAGTGTGGATGTAGAGTGTAGACGTCACTAGACCCGAGACAGAACTCAAACAGGTGTCCAGCCCAGGAAGCTGCAGGGGGGTCCCAGCAGCCGGGAATCACAAAGAGCTCACTGTGGGTGCTGAGGAGAGAATGGGCAGGCAAAGAAAGAGGGGACAACTTGGGGTCAAGGGAGCTTTATTTAGATGGAGGAAACCTGAATATGTTTTCAACATAAGAAGGAGGAGCCAGGGGAAAGGTGGAGATGAAAAGAAGACCGGTGGTAGATAATCATGTGGGCAGAGTGGGAAGGGATGGCACGAGAAACCCAGGGAAAGGCACTGGCTTGGAAAAGTCCTCCACCCCTGGGAAGCTGTCTTTGAACTCCCACCCCAACTGTTTTCTTTCTTGGGCCTTAGGCAAAGAAGTCGTTGAAAGCAGAGATACTCAAAGTTGATCCTCAGACCAGAGGAGTCCACATCACCTGCATCCTGTGTGCTAAATATCTCAACCCACCCCAGACCTACAGAATCAGAAGCTGCATTAACAAGATTACAGGTGACTCTTATCAAAGTTTGAGCATGCTGGTTGAAAGCAGTGATTATGATTATGGGCACTGAAGTCAGACAGATGGTGCAAATCCAACTCTCCCCAGAATCCATGGTACGTGCCCTTGGGCAAGCCTTGCTAAGCCTCAGTTATTCCCACATTAGAATGAGAATAATGATACTGATATTTCTCAGGGACTATTATAAAAATTAAACTACATAATTAGAGAAGAGCTTGGCATGGAGTCTGGCACACAGTAGTAATGGATGACATGTTGCTGTTGTTCATCCCTTCCAGCCTGACTGGAGAATAGCTTCACCGTGTCCCTGTCCAAACCCCTCTGGGAATGAGATCACCAAGGACAGGGAATGTGCTGGTCTTCTGCAACCCATGGCACCCAATGCAGACATGCCAAAATGAACAGGGTCAGGGCTGTGATGTGGGTAGATCAATAATCCCAAAGCGAACACTAGAACTATTTCCTTTACTGTATTTACACAAAAACCAGTTAGACAGGGGTTATGAACTCATTTGTGATTAAAGGATCAACTTTCAGGAGGGAACAAGAACATTATAAGGCAAAAAAAAAAAAAAAAAGGAAAAGAAAAAGAAAAATGCCTCTTTCAAAACCTCCTATAAGAGGGACAGAAATCTCTGAACTGACATCAAGGTGCTCCCCAAGGTCAATAGGACAAATCACTCCCGAGGTGTGTGACCTAAGATGAAGTTGAGGGCTTGAGAGCAGCACATCCATCGGACAGCACCATGAGGCTTTTTTCATCTTAGGCAAGGCTCCAGTAATGAAGTGACTGGCTTCATGAAACACACCTTAATTTCCTGTGTTGGCAAAAACCTATGTACAGAAACCCCATCAGGCTTGTCACAGGAAGACACATCTCTCTGCTTGCATTATTAGATACTAGAAAAAAAGAAAAACAACACAGGACACCCACTCTACTGTGAAAAATATAAAACACAGGCAAACATATTTGACAGAACACAGCTAAATTTTGGTATGAAGAACCCACAAGTCATTATCACTCAGTTCAGTTAGTCAACTCACATTGTGGAGTGCCCACTGGGTCACAGGTACCAGGCTAGACCCTGGGGGTTGCAAAAGGCCCGATACCCAGGGGACTCGATGGGCATACCCCAAACAAGGTAGGGTGCACCTGTGCCAGCAGCCTACAGTACAGGCTGCAGTTGAGGCCCTGGAGGCCAGAGTCAGAAGGTCAGAAGAAGTTCTGGGCACATCGCATGTGATACCACTTCTCTGGCAGGCAGAGAGAGTTGCCAGCAAATGGGCAGTGGCATGAAAGGCCCTGAGGGGGAGGCTAATGAGCCCAGTCTTCCCATGCAAGCAGTGAGGGACCATGAGGGTTTGGCCTTGAAGGGCATGGTCAGGTTTTTGTTTAGGAAGGTCATTCTGAGGCTGGACTAGAGAGGGTAGAACCTGGGGCCGGGGGCCCCATCAAGGGCAATGCAATAGCCCAGGTAAGAGACCATGAGGCTTGAGAGGATGGTGGGGCGGGGGCCTTGGGAAGCTGTAGGGAGAGAAGTCAAGGGTGACCCCAAGGTTTCTGGTTCAGTCACACAAGGAACCCAGAACTGCCTAAAAGATCTGGATCTGGGGATACTCCTGGTCACTGGGAGGCACCCCTGAGGTCAGTGCTTTAACATAAAACTGCAGTGAATGTCCTAAAGGCCCTGCAGCCTCCAAGTGGAGAGATGACTTCTGATATCATCAAGGCAGTTTCTGAGGTTGCCTTTTGTCCCCTGACAATAAAAAGAGGTCTCCGGCAGCCCACTCTCCATAACCTTTCCCACAGCCTGTGTCCCTGCATGCTGGGGCTCACTGGACATCCTGGTGAAATCCCATAGTCCCTTCCTTTGGATACAATTCCTCAATTGTAGAATATTAAATGACCTCTGGTGTGGCCAATGATCTTCACTCTGAATTGAAATGCAAAGTCTTCCTAAGGTCTGGTTACCAAGAAACAGTCTGTCTCAAAAATAGCAAAGATAAATAAGAGTCTGTTGAATGAAATATTGATATCCATTGCAAGTCAGATGTGTTAACCAAATTTTGCTTAGAAGGTAATGCATGTGGCACCAGTTAGAATAATCTCAAAAAGTTTTTCCCTAGGAGTCAACAGGCATTGTCTGAAGGAAGCATCTACAACAAACCCCCTGTCTCCGCCCATCAGTGTCACCTTCGCTCATCTCCACTGGAGGACATGAGGGATTCCTTCCTGGCAGGGCACAACTGCATGGTCCCTCAAGACTTCACCCAGATTGGTGAGAAGGGTTAGCCCCAGTACGCCTAGCACTGCTGCGTCTTTCTGGAGACAGAGGGTAACAATTCATACCCTGCAGTTTTTCTCAACAGGGGATATGTTACCAACTTTTTGGCCAGGGTAACAATTGTAACCCTGTGCTCGGTAGCATGTACATTGGGCATTTACAGTTGTTTTTGTTTTGTTTTTTTTTTTTGAGTTGGAGTCTCACTCTGTCGCTCAGACTGGAGTGCAGTGGCCGCTCCTGGCCACCGCAGCCTCGACCTGCTGGACTCCAGCGATTCTTCCGCCTCAGCCTTCCGAGTAGCCGGAATTACAAGCACCTGCTACCATGCCCGGCTGATTTTTTAAAATTTTATTGTAGAGATGAGGTCTCGCCAAGTTGCCCAGGCGGGTCTCGAACCGACGGGCTCAGCTAATCCACATCTCCCCAAAAGCCAGCAGCAGTTACTGGGAAAACCAGAAACATCCCCAAGCATTTCCAAACACCCCCTAGGGTTGCGGTACCATCTCTGCTGGAGACACTGCAGCGTTCACCGATGAAGTTCTTCTCTATAAATATTCTGTTTTTCTACCTGATAAAAATAATGACTGCCCATGCTTGTACATCTGATATGGTATAAAGAAACAATTTTTTTTTAAGGAGCAATATATCAAATAAACCCTAAATGTTCCACAGCTCATTGCTATTTTTCTGCAGAAACAAATCACGTTACAAGCTAAATTACAAAGAGACCACAAAATTATTTCTAGAGCTTAAAAAGACTGACACAAAATTATTTCTTGGAGAATTTAATAAACAAAATAGAGTTCAAATTCTAGAACTTAAAGAAAGATTCTTCTTATCAATTCTGGAACATCAGAGGGTCTGTGAATCAAGCCTGAAGAATCCAAGTACCAAAGTCAAGAACCCTTGAAACAAAGACTATGCAAAAAAGATCACTGGTGGTTTCTATTCCCACATGCATTAAAACAGGAGTGAATAAAACTTGCCCTTCTGAACTTCACCCCTTACTTGTACTGTGATTATTAACGTACTTTGCACTGTGCATAAACTTTAATTTCAAGACTTTGAGCACCAACATTCAGATAGAATGTACTTACTAAGCTTTATTAATCAAATTGTTGGTAATAATCCTCTCAGTACTATAAAGTAAGTCCTTTCGTGTTTAAGAAAAGAAAAATCCAACCCTTCCCCCAAAATATGCCCAAGGGTATCTAGAGGAGTGGCCGCAGTAACTAGCAAATACTAGCAGAAATTTTCCAGTGCTTGAAGTCGCCAGATCCTTAGGAGGCATGCTCAGACAGATGACACTTACAAAAAAACAACTGCATTTAGATTTATAGGAAGATATTTCACTTACTTCAAATGTCTGTATAATCCTTGTTCCTCTAAGTTAAAGGGGGAGGGAAAATCACACTGCAATTCCTTATTTTTCTAATTAAAAAACAAAACACGTTATATCCCCTAATCCGGCTTTGAATGTCCTTGAGTATTTTGAGTCTCTCTTCAATGAATACCACTTTCAAATTCTAAATAGAAAGTAAAATATCATAAAGTCAGCCCAAGTAATGTTGTACAAAATCAAAGATCACAATGCGAACAAGGCAGCTGCATCTATCAGAAGCGATGATTCAGAACAGGATAAATTTAGAATGGTGCTTTCCAAAAGGCATTTGGATGTCAAATGCAGGAAAGGGGTAAAGGCTACAACCCAACAGTTCCTCTCCAAAAAGAACGCCAAAATATTAACAGAAAGAGTCTTCTTTTTGAAGTTTTCCGTCCCCTGGTGTCCTCGAGGCTGAACTTCCCCAATCTGGCCTTGGTGGAGCCATCCATTACTAGGCAAATCCACGTGAAACCTGAGGATTCTTCAGCCTGTGAGGACGCAGTCAGAGCAGTGAAGCAACCCCACATGGGACGGGCCTTTTATGGCCTGAACTCCAGAGCCTTGACACCAGCTAATCTCCCAGAAATAGCTCTGGAAACTCAGAGGAGCCCATCAGCTGTTGCCATGGGGCTGGCCAGCAGCTACTTCAAATGCAATTAGATTCTCCACATTGTCATTCAGCTTGTTTTATAGAGAAATTAAAAATACAACAGCAGTCTACTGAACAGGCTATAACAATGCAGAATTGGATGGACAGGCGTTTCCCTAACTTAGTTTTTTGGTTAAGGAATAAATGCACACTCACTGATAAAGCTTAGATTCTGAATGCCCAAACATATAGTAACATAAGTACTGTGTGCGCGTTTGTGTGTGTGTGTGTGTAGTATGAATACCCAAAAGTAATATACATATGCATGTATCTCTATTAAACGGTATGCTGGAATGGCATGTGTCTCTTTACAAGTCCACAAGTGGTAGAGACCTCTGTGGATTTCTTATCACTTCCAATAATAATAGAAAATTAATCATCAGAAAAAAGAACTGTGCTGAAAGTATTTTCTCTATAATGACACAAATATTTTGTCTTAAAGCCAAAGTCAGTGCCCTGAACAGGTAAGGTCTATCTTCCTGTGGATCTCAGATAGATCAGCTCACTTAAAAACCAAACAAACTTCAACTCGTGAAAAAAAAAAAATTAAGCACAACCACTTCTTAAAAGACCATTTAAAATTTTTAAACATTAAGACTGCATTTACATTTTTTAAACATGCAAATCAAATCTTACAATCCTGCTTATTGTACTTACAATGATAGGTGTCCTGGTTGTCACCAAGAACAGCAGAGAGTCTTAACTGTCCCTGCTAACTTCACTATAGATCACAAACCCCACATCTCTTGGGCTGCAGTGGAGCAATGGCCGTGGCCACGGGGCCTCTGGTGGTATGCCTCTGGGTGGCGCCACTTCGACCACCAGCTGCACTAGCCTGAGGAGAGAGGCCTCAGGAAGCAGCATCTGAATTCCTGTTACTGATTAACCCTGCAGGACAATGCCTCCCTCTCAAAGGACAGTTCTGAGGCCAGGTGAAAAGACCACAGATATCCTGGACCAGCATATTAAAACCTTAGCTTCACGACTGCTTTGTACAAGGGATAAAAACAAGTTGTCCAAGCCAAATCATTTACCTACCTCAAGATGACAAACAAAACTTTACAGCGTGACTTGTGCATCCTAATTTCAGTTCTGACCCTGCTTTTCCTTTGACCAATTTGGCTTTCTCCTCATTCCAAAGTTTATTTTATCTTATCTATGTACTTAAATAAGTTGCTTTAACCTCCTCCTGAAGCAAAGTAGGGCAAAAATAAACAAAAACTTCTGTAAAATGGTCCTCCACCTGGGTCTTTTCTTTAAAGGAAAAATAGGAGAAAAGGAATCATCGTTAGCACAACAGTGCAGGTTTTTTCCTAAAAAAGACTCACTCCTACAAAATAAACATTTCACTTTTGTCTGCCTCTTAAGTTTTCTCTCACTACCTCCCTGTAACAACCAGACTGTCCTAGATTAATGCATTGGAGTCTGATGGGATAATTCTTCTCAGGCACTTCTTTTATATGCCCTTGTTGTCCTTGATTATTTGAATCCTAGTTAATTCTTCCTGTGCAATCTGTTTAAGCACTTTGCTAAATTTTTTTTCTATTTGCCTAACTCAGAAAACTCTTGTCACACCTACTTCTTTCCACATAATAACAATCAGGAATTGGAAAAGTCAACATAGCAAAGATGCCAATTCTACCCAAATTGATCTTTAGGTTTAACACAATTCTGTCAAAACTCTTCAAGAACTTTTGGCAGATATGAATAAAATGATTCTAAAATTTATAAGGAAAGGCATAGGCCCTAGAATAAGCTAAAACAATCTTGGAAAAGAGGAATAAAGAGAGAAAAATCAATCCATCTAATGATATCTGTCCTCTTTTCACTTGGTCTCAGGACTGTCCTTTGAGGGGGAGGCATTGTCCTGCAGGTCAGATGCTGCATCCTGAGGCCTCCCTCCTCAGGTTGGTGCGGCAGGTGGTCTAAGTAGACACCCAGAAGCATACCACTGGAGGCCCTGTGGCCATAGTCATTGCTTCACTCCAGCCCAAGAGATATGGGGTTTGTGATCTATAATGAAGTTAGCAGGGACAATTAAGACTCTCTGCTGTTCTTGGTGACAACCGGGACACCTACCATTGTAAGGACAATAAACATGATTGGTTGGTTTTCATGTTTAAAATTGATTGATTGATTCCTCCCATGTTAAGCCCTATTACACAGCTATAGCAATCACAACAATGCGGCACAGGCAAAGAGATAGAAACACAACATAGATCAATAGAACAGATCAAGAACCAAGAAACAGCCCCCCACAAATATGCCAAACTTTTTTTTTTGAAAAAAACAATACTAGAGCAAGTGGATATCCATAGACAATACCCCCCCCCCCAAAAAATCTTCTATCTAATCCTAATCCTCACTATGGTACTTCCATGCCATGGAATACTACTCAACAATAAAAAGGAACAAACTATTGATACATGCAATGTATCCGGGGATAAATGTCTGGGAGCTGTGCTTAGTATAGGCAGCCAATCCCAAATGTTAGATGCTGTAGGATTCCATTTATATAACATTCCTCAGATGACAACTTTATGGAAATGGAGAACAGGGAGGGAGTGACGGGCAAAGGTTAGGGAGGGAAGTGAGGTGGCTGACACAGGACAACACAAGGGACCCCTGTTCTAGAATTCTCCTGTTGATGGCATTGAAGTCAATATCCTGGATGTGATATTGTAATACAGTTTTGCAAGATGTTACCAATGGAGAAGTGGGGTAAAAGAGACACAGGATCTCTCTGCATTATTTCGGAGGGCTGTATTTGAATCTATAATTATCCCAACACTAAAAGTTTAATTAAATATTTTTAAAACCCCAAACCCAAAACAAACCAACTTCAAAAGAAACTTCCAAATACAACCCATTTGTTAATGGGCTATGTACTGCAACTGGACTTAAAACAACTCAACAATGATTTGCTTATTATCAGGGCCATTTTAAGAACTTCAAATTGGGATATTTATTTTTCCCTAGAAGAAAGGAAGTCATTGATCCAAAGTAAAATATTTGCTATAGAATAATAAATGGAAAGCATGTATTTCCCAGGACTCTCACCTTGGTAGTCTCCTCACCCTTCTTCTGCCAGAGTGAGTTCTGCCACACTGAAGTTTAGAAGTCAGGATGTTGGTGATTCTTTGGAGCTCAGAATACCAGGATAATCTCACGGAACATGAAAGTCAACATAAGGAATGCTACACTCATCATCTCCCATCAGGAAACTTGCTCCTGTCTTCCTCACTGACCAGAACCTCTCCATCAGCAACTTGCTCACCCAAACCTGACACTGGAGCCACTCCTCCCTTACTGAGTTCACCAATTTGTCTTTTTCCTCATTTTATTTATGTTGTCATCAAGCCTTGATGCCTGATCTTCAGCCCTCCTCTCTACTTTCATCTCTGTTGATGTTCTCATGGGCTCAAGTCAGGATTATTACAGGAGGCTTTAAACTCCATCACCACCTCCCCAAACCCATCCTCTCCACTGTTGTTTCCAGAATGACCTTTAAACAGCCCAATCCGGGCGCTCACTCCTAATAGAGTCCTCTCTCACTAGCCCACAAGGGCTTCTTAAGTGTGGTCCTGGCAGGTGCTGCCTCTAGTGGAGGAGGAATGGACAACAGTTACTCTTAGCCCATGGATGTACAAATACCCTTGAAAACCAATCAGCATCACTCTCTTGCATTTAGATATTCCTCAGTGGGAGAAAAAAGGTATCCAGTTACAAATAAATTATTTGAAAATTACATTTACCCCAGGGATGATCTCATACAGATTAAGATCTATGGAGACTTCCTTTCATGGGTGTGTTCCTAAGCGTTGTAAAGGTTACAGGAAATTGCAATACCTTGCTTTATAAACCAGAATCACATTGAGATAAACCTAGGATGTACGCAACACATGAGGATATCACTTGCCATACAGTACTTGTGCTGGTGGAAAATAAAAAGTGAGGATGGCTGGCCTGTTGGATACATTCCAAAGCCCCACCTCTTTGACCTAGCCTTTCCCACCACCCCTCACCCCAGCAGGTGACCTGGACCCAATCATAATAAGCCACACTGATCATCTCTGTTATGTCCCGGTTGCTGCTCAGAATGCCTTTCCTTCCTTCTCACTCAGAAACCTCTGCATTATCCTTCGAGGTTCAATTGACTTTACTTCTCCAATAAACCTGTCCTTCCAGATCTCTGATCCCTAATCTCCAGTCTGTTAGAATCCAGAGGGCAGGGAGTCCATGGTGTCTTTGTATTCCCAGAACTTGGCAACGTCTGCCACTTGATAAGTGTAATACACATTTGTGATGTAGACTGGAAACTAAAATCAAAACACCATTGTTGGACCTCTCTTTCTCATTTTGATTCAGCTACTATATTCCCCCCCCACTTTTTTTCAGGTTTAATCAATACATAGCATCCCTTTATAGCTAAAGAAATAGTGACAGTTGGCTCCTTAGTTCATAGGCAGAAAAGAAAATATATATCTCCAGCTCAAGTGTGTCTGTGTAGTGGCCTCACTGTCCCCTTTTCACTCCTATTTCTGGAGCAGCGATGATGTCAGAGACTTGACCAAGACTGTCAGTACAGGGGAAAGCAAGACAACAGAGCTCTCTGTCCAACTGCTGCTGCCTTCTGACAAATTGCTTTCTAAATGACCATAAGCTTGAGCAATCACTGGAAGTATTTTTTAAGCTGCTCATTTCCAGAGAATGAAAAGGGCAGGCAACCAGAACCTGTATTATTTCCTAATTTCTGCTATGACAGGACCATTTTCTCAATAAGCGACAGATTCCAACATCTACGAGAGAAAACAGAGACATGCTACAGTCTCCTGATCTCTACACTGATACACCAGTGTGAGTCTAAGATTATAGCCTTCTGCACCATGGACAAGTAAATTTGTTTGTGGGTAGTTTGGGGTTTTTTTTTTTAAGACAAAAAAAGGGACATGATTTTCAGTTCATATTTTTCAACCCAAACCCCTCCGCCCAGATAATCTGAATCAACCAATCATCAATGTCTGCTCTCTCCCTCTTTTTCTCAAAGCTTTGGAGAACTTTGCTGGCTTCAGATGAAAATCTTTTGAGCTCCAAGGTCACTTGTAAATGACTGGCTTGAACAAGCCAACTCTCCTCTCCCAGGCTATAGTTTCTGAGCAATGGGTGTGTGGCAGAGCTCAGTGTGGACAGATCTGTTGGTCTCATGGTCAGAATGAAATGTGAGTGTGCCAGGGGGAGCCAGGACCGTGTTTTATGAGCTCTGGCTCCAGGGACACCACCTCTCACACGGCTGGACCAGCATCACATTCCTGGACACCAGGCTCAGAGTCTCGAGAGTAATTGGAGATGTACAAAGTGTGACATGCTGTTTCGGCCACTAGACATCTAAAAATATGGGATTTCTGTCTGTTGTCAAGCAGCAATTCATGGCATGGAGTGCCCCAGGGGCTGCTGCTCACATGGGGACACAAGCTGAAGGTCATGCGGTGGGTGGAGTATGGACTCCTTCACATGGGCACGCAAACACACACACACACACACGTACACGTGCAAGGGGACCCAGGGCTCTGGGAGCCTTCCTTCCCCTGTTCTGTTGACATCACCAAACTCAGCACCATATGTGCTTTCCTTTGCTAATCCCAAACACATAGGGAATGGACGTTCTTCCTCCTGAATGAAAAACACCAGGTGCCTGCGGTGCTTCTCAGGGAGTGAGTGCCATCCACACCTCAGGGCCACATGGGAGTCAAGGCCTTCTCCAGTCATGTTCTCCAGGCCCGGGAACTGAGCTGGCCATGGGTCAGGCGATCCAGCTCAGCAAAGGCCTATCCTCCTCCAAAACAGAGTGACCAGAAAGAGCTGCACACTGGGCCAACCCACCAAAGCCCATAAGCCTGTAATGAAGTGGAACCATATAATTCTTTAAAACTGTATCTTAAAATGCATCTGTGGATCCCACTGGGGATCCCTGGCAGCATGAATAGTAACTTCCTACCCTCAGGTTCAGGCAGTGACTGCTGTACTGAGGGCAGGGGCTGGCCAGATTGGGAAAGGGGTCACTGCCTGAAAACTGGGGCAGGAGTCAGAATGGTGGGGTAGGGAAGTACTCAGGGATGAGTACTTCCTCAGACAGGTGGAAGATGCTAAAAAATGGAAATGCTCAGGAAAAGAAAGACAGCAACAAGCAAGAGGAATCAACTGAATAGATATGGTCAGCTTGTGAAGACTCTACCTTCATTTGCTTATATTTCTCCTTGCACAACCCTCAGGTGGAGACATGGGTTTCGTTCGAGGAGTCTAGATGAAGATGCCAGTGGCCCCATCAAGTTCTCAGAACAGAGAATGAACTGAGGCAGAGGACTGTCTCATATTCCCCAAAGAGGAACCTCAACAATAAGAGAAAAAGAGAAAGGAAGGAATAAAGCAAGGTAGGGGATCAAGGGAAATTAAGTATGTGAGTGCAGGGCATTCTGAAGGGAGACGCAGACAGCAGAAGAGCAAAGATACAGCCACCTGATCGTACCTCAGAGTCCCTCCCATGGAGGCCCCTCCTCAGCAGATACCCTTCACAGATACTGGAGGCGTCTGCTGGACTCCTTATACCAGAGGGGATACTCCTTAGCACAGATGCATAATTCCCTTCTGAGGCTCTCCTGAAAGGAAGCTGGTCATCCTCCAGTGGGGGAGAGGGTACAAATTGTGTCACAGGGGAGAAAGAAAATAAATAAGCAAATATATTTTCAAACACCTACAGTTATTTCAGAGTTCTTCCAGGTACTCCTAACTCCTCACTGTGGCTTTCTTCAACCCATACTTGTACCCCCAGTGACATGGGCCCTAAACCGTGGCTTCTGTGAAGACAGATTTTTATTTTGTGAACTGCTATTAATCTTCAGTGCCTAGGAGTAAGTGCTAGGTAAGTGCTCAATAAACATTTATTGAATTAATAGGAGGAATGATATATGTTCTACAGGGGAAAATGCCAAAACATTGAGTTTTCTTCAAATGCTTTTACCCCTGATGGACTTCCCTCTGCCCCGCAATCTGTGACCATAATCTCTGCTGGCTTTGGGCACTGTTCCACAGGCCTGAATTAGTTTACCTCCTTCTCAAATACCTCTTAGGGAAAGATTTTCCCCATTAAGCAGTGTCTGATTTCAATATAAGACTCCCTTGCAAAACCTTCCATGCATTCTGATCTCGTGGGCCTGGCATCGCTTACGTAAACCCACTGCCCAGGGACCGCGTGTGCACGAGATGCTGCTGGCTGGCCCATATGGTAAGCTAATTGATGTGATGAGCCCTGAAGGCAGGATTACTTTTCAGCCAGACCCTCCCTAATGTTTTCTGATGATGGCCAAGTGGGCAAGCTCAGTCCTTTCTCCCCAGAAACACGATCCTTCCTATACCAACAAGTACTCATTCAAATCCCCAGTGGGCAGTCCAGGATATGAAAATTACAGTAATCTAATCTTGTAGAGGAAGAAGTATGAATCATCATTACACGGTCTGACAAAGAGCAAAGTGACTAATGCCAGGCTGCACAGAGGTTAGGGTCCCCAGTGACAACTCTCTGTGGGCTGCAAACCAAACAGCGGGCAAACATCAGAGAAGCAACATCCTGGTCTTCATCCCAGGAGAGGAGAAGCAGGAAGAGCAGTGCCATGTTATCAGGACCATGCTTCAAAGCTTTTGAATACCGAGGAAAATGTAGTGACAGAGAGAGCAGAAGAGTGGGAATTTGGGTGTCAAAATCTCATCTGTTTTATCTTCTGATTCTGGTGTAAACTGCTTAAGCTCTGAGGCTTACTTGTAAGAAGAAACTGTAAGGTTGGTGGAATCATGGCATCTCAGAAAATGACCTAGAAACCCCAATCCTCTGCAGAGGAAAACAAGAGAACATGCATAGGCCAAGCAAGATGATAGATGGTCATGCCAAGAGGAACGCACTCTTCACCACATCCCAGAAACACACAGTTCTAAGGACGTCTTGGCCTTTCCCTGAAACCTTCAGAAATGATGCCAAAGCTCCCCAGCTCCCTTCTCCAAGAAACCACAGCCTGAGTGTACTGGGAAAGCCAGTCAGGGCGCCAGCAGCCCTGAACCATCACTTGGCTTTTTTCTTTCTTTTTTCTGTGTGTGTGTGTGTGTGTGTGTGTGTGTGTGTGTGTGTTTTGCACAGCTGTATTCAATTTTCTGTCCTTGGGGTTTTAAAAGGAACATCTATTCTAGGGCCAGGATTCTCAAGTTTTATGGTTATACAACTCCCTCCCAGGGCCAAAGAATGTTTGAAAAGTCTTAAGTCCAGCAAAGAGAATTAGTAAAAGCATTCAAATGAAAGTGAAATAAAAAAATTAAGACCTGTTCCAACTTATATGCAACTTCTTACTTGATTGTATTGTTATTTTCTGTTTGTACCTCGAAACTTTTATTATCTATTTTTTATGCAAATATAGTGGTGTGTATATGTGAGAGAGCTACAGAGTAAGAGAGAGGGAGAATAAGAGAGAAGGAGGTGGAGAGGGAGGGAGGGAAAGAGAGAGAGGAGACAGTGAGCACGTGCAGGTGAGGAACAGAGAAGTGCAAAGGTGAATTTAAAGTTTTCCACACCTTCTGTTTCCTGTTCTATTCTATTTTAAATAAGGCATACAGTTTAAATTTGATCTAATAAAAGATCACAAAGAGATTCCTTCAGGATTTTTATATGCTTGTTTATTTTTCCAATTTAGAGAAATGAATACCCCCTGAGATTTGGGCAACAGGACAGCAGAGAAAAAAAAACCCTTCATTTTTACTTAAAAACGTCAAATTAGCGATATTTTTAACTTAAATGCTCTAAGCTAATTTCATTATCAACATTCAAGAACACTGCCAGAAAAAAAGGGAGGGGGGGAAATAACAGGATGAGGCACCCACCAGTCCATGAAATGTGATCTGGTTTTCTAGATGCAGCGATATGGAGTTATTTCAGAAAACCCACAAAGGGCCTACCTGACCTCCTCTGTTCTTCTCCCTCCAAGTCACCTGGATTCCCACATCCGAAAGGCATCTGCCCAAGGGTCCTGTCTACACAGGTTCACAAACATCACTTCTACGTCTCCAGAAGCCTGGCTGCCTGTTTCATACACGTTCCTCTGAGCTGATGGGGCCAAGCTCAGACTTTGGGGTTGAGGTTTGTGACACAGCACACACCACCACATCAGAGGCCTGGCAGCAGCCCAAGACAAACAAGATGTTTTTGAGAAACAAAAGTTATTTGCACAGACCCACTACACAGAAGAAATGTAATCTGTACTTGTACTGCTCCATAAAACAATCCCACACATTGCCAGCAGCACCTGCCCAGCATAGTCCAGATGCCTGAAAAGAGAGGACAACACCAACTGACCTTGCCTGGCCCCGGCCATGATGGGCACCACCGCGGGCTACTCTCAAGGGGCAGTTTGTCCTGAGCACAGCTGACTGAACCCCTTCTCTTGGCAAACATTTTCTCTTGCTCTTTTAAAGGCAAGAAATCAAAAGTGCCCTTTAGCACGTCCCTGTAGCCAAGGAGGCCCTGCAGCCAAGATCACAGGTTGAAGTTCAAATGATTCCTCCCAGATAACCACTCTAATTCCTTGAGATTAGAAGTTGCCACAAGATAGCAAAAGTCTTAAACCAGGGCACAGGATAGCTGCCTGACCCTCCAAAAAAACCCAGAAATCTAAAATCAGGGTTTTGTTGAAGTCAGAAATTTCTTCATGGATGATAATCTAATTTCTAATCACATAGAACACACTACTAATATCATTTTTCTCAGAATAATAAATTTTAAAACTCTGGATCTGTACTCTAGAACAAATTAAGATGCTTCTTTCAGGATAAGAATGTTTTTATGAAAGTAACACTGAAAAATTCTTTCCTCAAAATCCCCAGTACAATTCTCTTACTTATACAACAAAACACAACCAAACAACTATAACCACATACTTTTTTAAAAACCACACACACAAGAAAAACCCTTAAAAAGAGCACTTAACCAAGGTTAGAGAAATAAGGGCATTCTCTAATTTCATGCCAAGCCAGTCAGAAAACACTGGATTTCCAAAATACTGTTTTATGATAGGCCATTTATATTCCAGATAAGCGAAACATTTTATCTCAGAACATTAGATATAACTTCTAAAAATGCGCTTATCAAAATATGCATGTGAATGTGCCTGTACACACACACACACACACACACACACACACACACACACACACACACACATACCCCACACACACATCTGGCAAGAGAAAAAAAAAACACTGCTTGGTCTTTTCCAAAATGGGCAGTCTTCAGACACGTGCTAAAAACATGATTGTTGTGATTTGAATGTGTCCCCTAGAGTTCAGGTGTTGGGAACTTAACACTGCAACAGTATTGAAAAGCAGGACTTCCAAGAGGTGATTAGATCATGAGGACTCTGCCCCCATAAATGGAATAAAGTCATGGCAGGAGCAGGTTTGCCCTAAAAATGAGTTCAGCCCTCTCTTGCATGCCCTTGTGCACTCTCTTGCCACGTAATGCCTTCTGCTAGGGGATGATGCAGCCCAAAGGTCCTCACCAGATGTGGCCCCTCCATCTTGGACTTCCCAGCCACCAGAATTGTGAGGCAAATTAACTTTCAGTGTTTACAAAAGTTACCCAGTATGCAGTATTCTGTTATGGCAGTACAAAAGAGACTAAGGCAATATTTGCTCAAAACATTTCAAATGGACTTTATAGCCTACACATCAGCTCATTTCCAACTTATATTTTCTCAAGAGAAGGGAAAGACTGGGTTGTTACTTGAAGGTACGTCTGTCTTAAAAAGTTGTTTTCACATCATCTCAATTAGTAAAGAAGCATGGGGAAAGACTGTGCTAATGCAAATGGTAGGATACATGGGCAACACACCTTGAGGTTTCTGAGAAGCATCTGTGTGTGCCTTTTGAGAAAGTTGCCACATTTCCCTCCAACTCACTTCAGGGATGTTAGGATCTCGGTGCAAACATCGGGTTGCACTGAGGTCTTAAGAGATGCAATGCAGTGACAGGTACAGTCAGGACTGTGCTTTATAAGAATTCTCATTGCATCTAAAAGCAAGGAATGGCTTTTCTCTTTATTCTGATTACAAATGAAGATTTTAAAACAATTCTACCTAGACTTTGAAAAAGCGCAATCATAAACTCCTACTTTCAGCTTTCTCCCTATCAGAATAACAAAACAAAATGAAAACCATCAGAGAACAAAGCAAAGGATGGCACTCTTCTCTGAACCCCAGCCTCACACTGTCCTTCCGTCCCATCTCTGTCTACAAGTCAGCAGCTCCCTAAGACACATGACTCATGCCGACAAGAGCTGGCTCCAAGGGAACAGATGACCTTCAATCCCAACCAGCACTCTGCTGGGAGTTTCAGGACAGCAGGAAAAGACCCTAGAGCAAGTTTTCACCAGAGTCTGGTTATAGCAAGACTTCTAAAAACAGTTGCCTAACTCTTTCCACTTTCACAATTCACATTCCCTCTTCAACCCACTCTTGTCTGGAGCCTCCAATCTACTTTTGTCAAGGTCATGAACAGCATCCATCTTGGAAATTACAATAGAGGCTTCTGTTTTCCCCTTACCAACATGTCAGTAGCTACGTGACTCCATGGACCACTCCTTCCTTTTAAATTACCTGACTTCAGTGACAGCCCATACACCCTCCTACTTTTCTTCCTCCTTGGTTGACCACGACTTCTTTCTTCCACCTCATCCTGAGCCTCATTAACGTGTGTATGCACATACGCTCTCTCTCTCTTTACATCTTTCCTATGGATTTACCTATCATCTAAGTTTTCTTTCCAGTCTTAATTACTCCTTGGAGTTCCAAACTCACATTCAAGTATCTGCCTAATATCTGTTTGGATACTTAACAGGTACCTCAAACTTAACATTTCTATAACAGACTTCTTGATTCTCTAAGTTGAACCTCCCCATAAAACAAAGCAAAGCAAAACAAACTCCTCAGAAGTTGCCAAAGGTCAAAATTTAGGAGTGACTCCTAATTCTTCCCTTGTCCTCACTCCCTAAATCTCATCTATAACCAAGTGCTGACAGTTAAATCTACAAGAGATATCCTCTTAAAATATATATAACAGCTTTACTGATATATAACCCATACATCATAACATTCAACAATTTAAAGTGTATGATTCAATGGTTTTTAGTATATTCATGGAGTTGTATGACCATTATCAATTCTAGACATTTTCATCATCCAGAAAAGAAAAAACAGACCCATAACAGTCACTCTTAATTTACCCCTCTACATCCCCAGTAGTAGGTAACCAGTAATCTACTTTTTGTCTCTACAGATTTGCCTGTTCTGAAAATTTCATAAAATAAAATCAGAAAGCATGTGTTCTTTGGCATCTGCCTTCTGTCACTTAGCATGTTTTCAAGGTCTGTCCATGTTTTAGTATATATCAGTACTCCATTCCTTTTTTATAGTCAAATAATATTTTATTGTATGGATATACCACATTTTATTTATCTACTCATCAGTTGACAAACATTTGGGTTGTTTCCATTCTTTGGATATTATGAATAATGCTGTTATAAACATTAGTGTTTTTGTATAGACATATGTTTTCATTTCTCTTGAATATATACTTAGGAATGGATATACTGGGTTATAAAAGGCAAATCTATGTTTAATTGTTTGAGGAACTGCCAGACTGTTTTCTAAGGTAGTTGCTTTTGAAACATGGGAGTTCCAATTTCTTCACATCCTCACCAACGCTTGTCATTATCTGTCTTTCACAGTGGGTATAAAGTGGTTTCTCATTGTGATTATTATTTGCATCTACCTAATCACCAATGACGTTGACAGTCTTCTTCTCATGTGCTTATTATCCATTAGCATATCTTCTCTGGAGAAATGTCTATTCAGATCCTTTGCCCATTTTAAAGCAAGTTGTCTTTTTGTTACTGAGTCCTAACAGTTATTTATATAGTCTAGATACAGTCCCTTATCACATGTATGATTTGCAACTCTTTTCTTCCCTTTTATGGTATTTATTTTCACTTTCTTGATAGTATCTTTTGATGTACATACATTTTTAATTTTGATGGGGTTCAATTCATTGATTTTTCTTTTGTCACCTGTGCTTTTGGAGTCATATCTAAAAAACTATGTCCAATCCAAGGTACTTAAATGTATGTCTATGTTTTTTCCTAAGAGTTTTAAAGTTGTAGCTCTTACATTTAAGCCTCTTTTTCATTTTGAGCTAACTTGCTTATACAGTGTGAGGTAAGAGTCCAACTTCATTCCTTTGCATGTGGATATTCAGTTATCCCAGGACAATTTGTTGAAGAGACTATTTTCCCCACATAACATTGTTTTGGCACATTTGTTGAAAACCAATTGACCATAAATAACATATAGGTTTATTTTTAGACTCTCAATAGAATAGACTAGAATGTCAGTATTATGCTGTCTTGATTACTGTAGTTTTGTGATAAGTTTTGAAATCAGGAAGTTGAGTTTTCCTACTGTGTTTTTCTTTTTCAAGATTGTTGTAGCTATTCTGGTTCCTTTAATTTCCATATTAGTTTTAGGATCAACTCCAATTTCCTAAAAGAATTCGTCTGAGATTTTGATAGACTGCATTAAATCTATAGATCAATTTGCAGAGTATTGTCATTTTAAATATTAAGATTTCTTATCTATAAACATGGAGTGCAGTGGCATGATCACAGTTCACCACAGCCTCGATTTCCTGAGTTCAAGCAAACCTTCTGCCTCAACCTCCCAAGTAGCTGGGACTACTGGCATGCACCACCATGCCCAGTTGATTTTTAAGTTTCTTGTAGAGCCGAGGTCTTGCTATGCTGCCTAGGTTGGTCTTGAACTCCTGACTCAAGAATCCTCCCACCTTAGCATCCCAGAATGCTGGAATTACAAGTATGAGCCACAACTCTCAGCCTTCTTTAATTTCTCTCAACAATGTTTTGGAGTTTTAAGAGTAAATGTTTTACATTTCTTAAAATTTATTCCTAATTATTTTATTCCTTTTCATGCTATTATAAAAATGAGTTATTTTCTCAATTTCATTTCAGATTATTTATTATACAATTGATTTTTATATATTGATCTTATATCCTGTAATCTTGCTGAACTTTTATTCGTTTTAATAATTTAGTGGATTCCTAATAATATAGGATCTATATACAAGATCATGCCATCTCTGCAAGTAGAGTTAAGTTTTACCTTTTCCTTTCTAATCTGGAAGCCTCTAACATCCTTTTCTTGCATAAACTTACCTGGCTAGAACCTCCAGCACAATACTATCAGTCAGGGTTCTCAAGAGAGACAGAATCAATAGGATGGATAGATGAATGGACAGAAGACAAATGGACGGATGGTCAAACAGATGATATTTATTAGAGAAACTGACTCCCATGATAATGGGACCTGAAAAATCCCACAATAGGCCATCTTCACACTCAACAATGAGGAAGGCTGGTAGCGTGACTCAGTCCAAATATGACAGCTTTAGAACCAAGGAAACTGATAGCATAACTCTCAGCCCAAGGCTGAAGACCTAAGAGCCCAGGGGTTGCTGGTAAACATGCTAGATCCAAAGGCCAGAAAACCTGGAGTTCTGATGTCCAAGGACAGGAGAAGAAGAGGAACAGTGCCCACCCACACAGAGGGCAAATCTTCCCCATCGCTCCAGTGACTCACACACCAATATCCTCCTGAAACACCCTCACAGACACATCCAGAAATAATGCTTTGCTAGTTGTCTAAGTATTCCTTAACCCAGTCAAGTTGATACCTGAAATTAACCATCACAAACACTGAACAGAAGTGATGAGAATGGACATCCTTGTCTTGTCTCTGATCTTAGGGGAAATGCTTTCAGTTCTTCACCATTCAGTATGATGGAAGCCATGGAGTTTTCATAGATGCCCTTTTCAGGCTGAAGAAGTATCTTTTATTCCTAGTTTGTTGAGTGGCTTCTGTTTTCTTTTCTTTTCTTTTTTAAACACGAAGAGGTATTAGATTTTGTCAAATTCTTTCTCAACACAAGATGCACCCTTCTGCATTTGCTTTCCTCTCTGGATGTTTTTCCTATGCTATCCGCCATACCTTGCTTTTTCTCATCTTCACAGTTCTCTACTTCAGGACATTCCTGGATTGTCCTATTCAAAAGTCCCCACCCATCATCATATCTTTCCTAGTCAGTCAACCACATAACCTTCAAAGCACAATAATATCATTATTATTATATGCACACGTTCTGATGATACTTTTGTAGAGTTCAGTATTCATAATTTTAGTTCACAACAATAGTATCTACAAAGTAGATACTATTATCACCATTTTACAACAGATGAGGGAATTGGAAGAGAGGTTATGTGTCTTGCCCAAGGTCATGCAGTTTCTAAGCGTCAGACCCAGGATTAAACACCAGGCCACCGAGCTACAGAGACCATTCTCTTGAACACTCGCTGTCATGCTTCTCAATAATTACCTTTCCTGACTTGTTAATTCATTTACTATCTATACACAAGCACTGCCAATCTCCTTTATTTCTGTATCCCTAGCATCTAATACCATGCATGGCTGGGATCCAATAAATACTTAATAAATAAATGGAACATTGGTACCAAGATACCCCATAAGAGTTCCACAGAACTCTGGTGACCACTGCCCACTATACAAACAAGGCTTGTTAGTTTTGAGGAAGGTCATTTAACTTCAATGTTTTCCAAACTCACTTGGGCACAGAACAATCTTCCAACTCCCATTTCCACTGTATTAATAGGCTTGGGAGCTGTGTACCAAAGGGAACACACTTTGACAAGTACTTTCCCAGAGAGACAAGTCAAATAGCACAATACCCAGAAAGATGCTTTTGCCCCCACTTCTGAGGCTGGCTCTGCTATCTAGCAAGTCTAATTTAGAGTCCCTGAAAGTTCCTTTAGCCACAGTTCAGTTCAAAAAGAAAATCACAATATTAAGTTTTTCTTTTCTGGAATTCCTACAGGGCACATTGGGACTTATGAAGACTTTTCCAACTGTCACAGTAGCTCAGTTCCCCTGTATGTCTGTGGTCCAATACCACATTACAGAGGCCACTTTAATTTTCTCAGAGCTCTGGTTTGTTGAATGTAATTCAAACAAAATCACCCCTCACAACATACTTTAACCTATTCCCAGAATGCAAGCAAAACCAACAATGCATTAACCACAAAGCTGTTATATTTCTTTCCTCAATACTTACCTCAATTCTGATACTTAAATCATGGCTTCAGATGTGGACTGACTTCAGAACCATCATATCACAGCTTTCCAAGTCCTCAAGGTCATCTACTTGAACTCTCCTTGAAAAAGGAGAAAGAAAAATCTCTACTTAAAATTGAAGAAAGAAAATAGCAAACAATAAAAGACAACTGTGTGTATGAGCAAAACGGGAGACTCTGCTGTGATTAATCTGCTGCTTCTAAGGAGTTTTTTTCTTTCAATTATTCATCAACATCAGTGACTACAAATTACAAGGAATAGTTAGAGTACCTTTTTAAACCTCTTATAAAAAGTACTCAGTAGGACAACCACCTTAGGTCCCCTCTTGCTCTGGGAACTATTCTGTCCTCTCAATAAATTCTGCTTTCTAAAACAAACAAACAAAAAGTACTCAATAAATGAATGCATTTTTTTATTTCATCTTAAACTAGGTGAATAACGTTACTTTCATGCAATGATTCTCCAAAGCTCTTTATTTTTTTGTGTGTGTGGTGACTAAAATTTTACATTTAGTCTATAGGCAAGAGTCATGTTTGGTAAATATGAGTGCTTTCTAAATTCAAATTTACACCAATAAGGGGCCTTGGTAACAGGAGCTTTGTAACACAGGGAGCCGAGAAAACAGAGGAAATATGTTGGAACTTGTCATAGAGTTAGATGGAGATAACCAAGGCCCGATTCCTTAGAAAAAGTGGGGTGCTGGACTGAGAAGTTAAGAGACCGGAATAACCCATCTAAGGCATCCAGAGGGAGTGATGTGGCTACAACTTGGCCTATGCCAGTAACCCCAGGCAGAGACAACCTTCAGCATTTGTTTTCCTCAACAGCTCAGGAGCAAAGGGAAACCCCACCTAAACCAGAATGTACCAGAGTAGATCCAAGGCAAACGCACATTTCCTGTGTGGTTTGCCTGACTAGGTGCAATGTGTATGAATGATGGCTCACGTGGTCATCAAGTCATTCCTGAGGCTCAGAAGGGTGGCAGTCTGTGTGGCCCTTGATGACTCAGCCTGGGAGAGATCCCGACACAGAAGACTCCAGCCCTGCAGCCCCAGTCTGTAAAGGAAAGCCGTAGGTGTATCTGTTGGTCAGTGGCTGACACAGGGATGGCTTTGGGCAATATTTTGTTTTGGGCTACAGAGGTACTTCCTCCATCTCCTCCCCACATCTATGGCCTTCAAAAAGGCCAGGAAAGAATTCACTCAAGCACAGAGGCCCTGTCCTGGGCAGCAGCTGGTGATGCATTGGCACTGTGAAGCACCAGGGCGGGCATCCCTCTGGGGGAATGTGGCCAGGAGTATGTGGCTGGGAGCCTACTCTATCTGCTATATGAGCAGCCTCTTCAGAAGCCCCGCCCCAGAAGCCACTTAGAAGGGTATTATCTTGGAGTGAGTAGCAGGCGGAGGGGAGTCTGCCCATGAGAAGTTCTCACAAGGAGAAAAACACTATTGTCACCACTGCCTGGTGAAATTCAGACAGCCAGGAATGCATTACTGCAAGCCACAAAGATGGCTGCAGTAAACACAGACAAATTATTGGGCTTAAGTAGAGTGTTTTTGGTGCCAAAAAAGTAATCATTTTTCCTCCTCCCCCCAAATCTGTTTATTACCGAAAACCTTTGGCGCCTTGTGAACTGGACTAGACCAACCTAAGCCTCTCTCTTCCCCCGGGGATCCTCCTCAGGCCTCTAAACTGGCTTGGAAAATCCTTCTCCTGTTTTGGAAAAGGAAACCCTCTTACTGTACCAGCCACAAAGGAAGGGAAAATGAAATTATTCATAAGGGAACACGCCAAGAGAACCATCAAAAAGCCAAAAAAAAAGGGTAGAGAGGAAATCATGGGCAGCAGAGGCATCTTCACTCCTCCCTCTTCTTAAAGAGAGTGCCACGCTCTGCTTAGATGCACACGTCCTGCATGCTTTCCAGGGCAGGGGTTTTCACACTCATAGTGTACAGAAGCATCACCTTGGGGCTCTACAACTGTGGGTAGACAGAAGGAAATCTACAGTGGAGATCGTATGCCTAGGGACCAAGAAGGATTTTTTAAATTTTTTATTCTTTTAGAAATGGGGTCTTACTGTGTCATTCAGGCTGGAGTGCAGTTGTGCAATCATAGCACACTGTAGCCTTTAACTCCTAGGCTCAAGCAATCCTCCCATTTCAGCATCCATTTAGCTAGGACTATAGGCGTGCTCCACCACACCCAGCTAATTTTAAACAATTTTTTGTAGAAACAGGTTCTCACTATGTTGCTTAGGCTGGTCTCAAACTCCTGGCCTCAAGTGATCCTTCCGCCTCAGCCTCTCAAAGTGTTGGAATGGGGCTAGGCATGAGCCACCACACCTGGCCTCAAGAGGGAGTTTAAAAAGGCCTATACTTGAAACACTGTAGTTCTAGGAATCTGGTTTGCTCAAAGACAGTGGTAAAAACCTCAGTTGCTACATAATAACACTTCAGAATATAGTATACTAACAGGAAAACACAACAATAAATCAGCTTTGATGTAGTCTGGATAATATAGAAAGAAGAAAAGAACAAGAATACAATTGGGAAAGGGCACACATTTAGTTAGAGGCTGACGTTTAAGAAACTAATCAAACCGGTATAAAAGCAGAAAAAAATTCCAGAGGAAAACAGGGCACTGCAGAGAGGACAATCAATGCAGCGAATGGGCAGGAAGAACAGCTAAGCTCGAGGCCAGACCAGAAGGGCTCGTCCCTACCTCCAGGGCTCTCTTGACCTTTCAAAACTATTTCTTGTTGGTCAAAACAAACTTTCATCTGACTTTCACAAGATTAACAATCCCTGTGCAAAAACTCTGACAAGACTCTCAGACTAATTCTAGACCAATTACATCTGCAGGGGAGATGTGTCAGAAAAAGGCATCTTTTTCCATCATGTTTCAGACCTTTGGCTTGACAGAAGGTGCCCATGGAGTTGCCACAGTGAGTAGGCATTTCCAGTGGCTTTATTCACTCACTACTAAACTACCACAGGGTCAGTGCTTCCAGGTCCAGAGCATGGAACAGCATCATGTCCCTCTCCACTGGGTGTCTAGCAATCCCCCATCACAGACTTTAGGGATGAGGCTGCCCAAGACCCAACGGCTACTCTGGCTTCCTTCTCCCATCTTGTCATTGAGATCCCTAGAGCAGCTTCTTCTAGACATTTATGCAGAGCCCTGGGCACTTCCTCCTGACCCTCATCTGCTTTCAGGATTCAGCACAGATGCCTCCAGTTACCAGGATCTTTCCTGCCTGCCTCACTTCTCCCTCAGGGACCTCTCTCCCCACTGAATTCGTGCCAAACCCCTGATTATAAGTGACCACTATAGCTAATTCTCAACCATCCAGGGTTAGAGTAATGGTGATAGTAATAATAATAGGTAACTATCATTATTATTTGAACATTTGTAAAATAAAATAAATAAAACACCTACAAATCAACAAAACCACCCATCCATCAAAAGGTTTCCATTGACTGGAATGGCACAATGACCTACAGCCAACATGGTGTGTCTGGAGCAGTGTGAGGGCAATCCCTGTTCCATCGTTCCTGCTATGTTGGTGCCCAAGGCTTGTCATTCTGATAGCATTGATTCTAGGACTAAATAAGCTGATGGAAAAGCCATCAGCAAGCGACTCCACTGTCATGTATAGAAGTCCAAGACTAGAAGCAAGGACAACAGTGTGAAGGTAGCATTAGGAGACAGGGTGGCAGGAAAATGACAGGGAAAGACTCCCTTCAAAGACCACTGGGCCCATGGCTATGACTTTAGAGAGTGCAAAGGACAGCTGTCAATGACACTGTAAGGCTGTCTGGGCTGCATTTTAATGTTGTGTATGTGTGCATGCATACATGCATAGAGCACTTTAATAAAGGACAAATAATAGGACATTTTAAGAATACTAACCATTGGCCCATTTGATTTGTCAAGTAATTTATAGGAGATTTTGTGACCCTGGATTTGAAATATTTTTACACATTAGGACAATATCTATAGAACAGTGAATATTGTTCTAACAGTGAATATGTCCTAAATACAGTATTTTTTCACTAAGTAAAGGTTGATAATTTCCACCAAGAGGAATATATTACAGTTGACAGTGACAACTTTTTGCACTTTATCTTTCCATCAAGAGACACATATTTCATATGCATTTTTCCTCTAAAACTAGACTGTGGGTGTTCATAAGCAGGACTCTTCTCCTGTAGTGTGTGCTTCATAGGACTGAGTCCAGCACTTAACAGATAGATGTGGAAAGACTGACAGGGCATAGAGGGCAGAGAGGCAGCGCACTCTTCGGGGAGGGTGTCAACAGTCAGCACACCACCAGCTGCAAGAAGATGCTCATAGTCAAAATAGCAACTGACGCAGAGGACACATGAAGGATGGGGAGTTAAAATAAACACCACAGTCCTCTCCCTGGTGAGATCCAGAAATCCACCACCCTCCGTCCTTGGGGATATTTTCCTGTGGGGGCATGTTTCCCACTTTATGGGCTCTATGTTGCTACTGGGGGCCTTCCCATAGATCTCATGACAACACAGATTCTTAAAGGAAATGTCAAGTCCTTGTATATTTTTTAGTACACTTCTGCAAAACCCTGGAAGGTGATATGCATCAAAATTCAAAGGATGAGGGTATTATTCAAAATCACAAATGGAAAAATTAACAGGCAGAATTCTCCATTTCAAGTTCTCTCACATATTCTTTTCAAAATGTATATTTATACTTTTTTTCAAATTTATATTTTTTTGGGGGGCTCCTACTACTTGCCTAATAGCAACCACAAAATGAATAAAAAAGTAGCAAACATCGAAGAAAAATTTAGCTTGCTGTTTGATAAGTATACAATTTTATATTGTGAATACAATTATATACTGTCTGTAGTATCCCAATATAGTAAGAGACAACTGTGTATTTGGTCATTAAATACACACATACACATATGCATACATTTGTACATATAATTTTAAAAACATAATGCACTAAATTGCAAAACAGAGAAACAGAATGCAACATCTCAGTGTGTCTCAAAGAGCATGTTAACTTCCTCAATGTGTCCTCAAACTTGAACAAGTCTGTAAACCACGAATCTACTTTTACAAATAGGTCCTGGAGGCACTATTCATGTAGCCACCACAATAAAAAAGGAACTAAGAAAGAGGTAAATGGTGGTCTCCTCAGCAGTTCAAAGCAGCCACGGTATCTTGAGGTATACTGACACCTCTCTGAACTCCTGAAACTCTCACATTTGCAATCCATGCAATTCAGCACTTGACTCAATGATGGTAAATGCTTCTATTGGCCTCATATGTGCATGTTTTCATGATAATAAAATTATGCTAGGCCCTCTTCTAAAAAAATGCCAAATTTAGAAACCTATTGCTATACAAACTATGTATGGTAAGAAAAATAGACAGCAAGGGCTCAAGTGCACTCTTCCACATACTCTTTCAACCCTCACAATGTGAGTGACAGGTCCTATGGGATGCTGGGTGGCCTTCCCATCCTTTCTCATGACTTAAGTGATGCCTTCTGGATACATGGTACCAAAGTGGGTCTCAAGATCTTCAAGGATGAGGGGCCCTTTTTCATGTCAAAACTTTCTTGTACCTGCTTCACCCCATGCTGGCAGCTGCACATTTAACACAGTATTCATACTGTCAAAAGACCATGAGGAATTCAGTACTGTCCCTCACAAGTTCGCACTTTATAAGTCACAAAACTTAGGAGCACTTAAAGTCATAGTGCATTTGTGAGATATTATTTTACCTGCAGACAATACCCAGAACAACAAAAATACTTTGACCATTCTGTGATCACTCTGAAGCCCATGACTGAAGCAACATCATGTCAAATGTCAAAGCTATTGACAGGCAGACTCAGTGTGGCTGGGACAGCCTACCTCATCCCTGAGTGGGCACAGATGAACCCTGCCTGTTGGCTGTGTGCATGCTCATAGGTCCCCAGGAGCCCAGAGACTGTAGCCCCCAAACATAGAGGCAACTTGACCAGAGTCCCTGGATCCAAAATGGGAAAGCCAGGTCAGGTCTGTGCCTTGAAGAGATGGCCACAATAGAGAAATGTCAGAAAAAAGTTGCTAAGCAGTACTAAAGAAACCATTTTCTTACATGCAGATAGCAAAAAAGAAATTAGAGAATGAGAGAGAGAGAGAGAGAGAGAGAGAGAGACAGAGAGAGAGAGAGAACGAGAATTAACAATCTTGTGGCAAAACTTTTTAGCAACCAAACTGGAGGAAACTGGGGCTGATGGAGAAAAACAATACACCTCGGAAATCACAACTTTGTTCTGAACCTCCAAGAAAAAAGAAACAAGCAAGCTAGACCAACAGCTCATGCTATTGAGAAATACACGACCCTAGGACACACATGTGAGTCTGAACATACACATGTAAGGATAGTCAGCAACTGGACATGATAATGTCATAAAACTCATTCTCACTGCTACCTGGATTCAAATCATTCTTTGGACAGATATCAAGGACTTAGCAGCTGGTAATATATGGCAAATGCATGAAACATGCACATTTTCAGAGAATTGGGGCTAAAGTTAATAACAGTAACTGCGGCAATTAATATTCACCTAGCACACAGTATTTCCAGACACTGTTCTAAGCACTATAAACATATCAACCACTAATCATCATTACTAGCTACTTTTATTATCCCCATTCTATAGATGAGGAAACTGAGGCAGACAATGGTTGCCCCAGTTCACACAGGTGATTAGGAGCAGAATTTGGCTCCAGAGTTCTTACTCTTAACAACTATGCTATGCTGCTCCACTGTTTAAAAAAATAATGTAGGCCCAGGTACATTGGCTCACACCTATAATCCCAACACTTTGGAAGGCCAAGACAGGAGGATCGCTTGAAGTCAGAAGTTCAAGACCAGCCTGGACAATATAACAAGACCCCATCTCTACAAAAAAAAAATTAAAAATTAGCCAGGCATGGTGGTGCACACCTGTATTCACTTGGCTGCAGTGAGCTGTGATTGCACCACTACACTGCAGCATGGGCAATAGAGAGAGACTCTGCCTAAAAAAAAAAAAAATCAACCCCAAGTGTTAAATGAGAGAAACCAGACTCACAAAGCTACACTGTATGACTCCATTCATTTAACATTCTGGAAAGGGCAAAACCATAAGGATAGAAGACAGAGCAGTGGGGTTGAGCAGAGAGACTGATTAGAGCACAGGGGTATGAGGAATGCTTTCAGGGTAATTGGTATTTATATCCTGGTTATGGTAGTGCTTATACAACTATACACTTATCAAAACATAGCAGTGCATGAAAAAGGATGAATTTTACTATGCGTAAATTATACATCAGTAAATCTGATTTTCTAAAAGCAGTTAAGAACAATTATGTGATCAAAATTATCTCGTGGAATGGGGCTATCGTTACCTTCCACAAAATTCTGCAAACCACGTCTCTAAGTTCCTTTACTAACTCCCACCTCCAATTTCTTCTCACATAATACTTAGAGGAAGATTATTGGTTGCTCATTTGTAGGGAAAAAACTCCTTTAGTCACGTGTAATTTCTTAAAGTAACCTCTGAGTGTTAAGATAATAATGAGAACTCATTCATATTAAAAATAGAGGAGCTGGGTTCAGTGGCTCATGCTTGTAATCCCAGCACTTTGGGAGGTGGAGGCAAGAGGATTGCTTGAGCTCAGGAGTTTGAGATCAGGCTGGGCAACTTGGCAGGACCTCATCTCCACAATCAATCAAAAAATAAGTCAAGTGTGGTGGTACATGCCTTTAGTTCCAGCTACTTGGAAGTCTGAGGCAGAAGGATCACCTGAGCATAGCAGGTTGAGGTTGGGGTAGTTATGAACATGCCACTGCACTCCAGCCTGGATGAAAGAGTGAGATTCCGACTCAAAAAAAATAAAAAATAAAAAAATAAATAAAAAGAAATGGGAAAGGAGGCTGGGTGATTCTGGAGGGAGAGTGGGCAGAAGAAAAAACAAATGCCAAATCCCAGCTTGAGATGGGAGTGTGACATGTTGCCAGTCTGGCAGAGTGAAGTGAGAAGAGTGTCTTGGAAGCCAGCAGGAGGTGCTGGTCAGTGGCTGAGTGCAGACCACATAGGCTCTGTGCCAGGACTTTGGATTTTATTCTAGGAGTTACTTGAAGCCCCAGGTGGATGGAAGCAAGGCAGTGATATGATCTTGATTTAGTTTCAAATCCTCATTCTGGTTGCTCTGAGGAAAGCAGACTTTGGGGAATGGGTAGCCATGGAGGTAGATGAGAGGAGGCAGGGAGCTCAACAGGAGACCACCATAGCCATCCCAGCAGAGATGGTGGCCCCTGGGCTGGGAGGTGACAGCGAAGGCACTAATTGACCAGACGGGGCAACTGGGTGAATGAGGGTACCACTGATGAGATGGAAGACCCTGGGATGGAGCACTAGTTCCACATTTGATAGCAGCCATCCAGTGGCTTGGCACAGTGGCTCATGCCTGAAATCCCAACACTTTGGGAGGCTGAGGCTGGAGAACTGCTTGAGGCCAGGAGTTCAAGGCCAGCCTGAACAACAACACATCAAGATCCTATTCCTCAAAAAAAATTGTTTTAATGAGGTGGATGTGGTGGCACACACCTGTAGTCTCAGCTACTCAAGAGGCTGAGGCAGGAGAATCACTTGAGCCCAGAAGCTATGATTGAGCCACTGTACTCTAGCCGGGGTGACAGAGTGAGACCTTGTTTCCATCTGAGTTGCTGAGAAATGTATATTGTATTGCCCTCAGGGCATTAATAAGTTAATGATATGATCTAAGCTAAAGAAAAGATTGATTTGATTCAAACAGCATTATACCTTAAGACTTTAAAAGTTTTACAGTGGAAATAGCTGACCCACGACCAGTTTAGATATTAATCCAATCTTGCAAAAGCATCTCCATTAACTAGGTCACTGACTATCTATAATGAAGACACAGATTTCTGTGAGAAACAACATACTTCATTAGTGAACTTTCCAGGAAACAAAGATTTCCAGCAAAGCTAATAAAAGCTTCAAAGCTTTATGAAATATATCAACAATGCTTTGAAGAGTCTCTTAATTTAACCCTTGCTAAAACAAAAGGATGTCAGCAAGACTGCCGAGTAGGCTTATTCTTTATCATATCTGCGTCATAAAAAAGCTTTGTCCAATGGCAAGGAGAAGTCAAATTTTAAGGATCTTTGGTTTACACATTAAAGTCCTTTATGTAAACACTGGCTGTTTGACATAATCCATATCAGAGTGTTTACCTGCTTTACAGATTATTTTCTTTAACTGCATTAAGATTTATATGTTGAGGAAACTCTGAGTTTTATGAAGCTGCATCTAAAGAGGCTAGAAATGACAAACAAGTTGGGTTCCTGCAAGTGAGAGTGAGAAGCGGTGGCAGGAAAGTCCACATGACAGGACTTGTGCATGTCCCCAAATCACATCTGCTTTGTCTAAGACAAGATTAGTGCTCAGAATTCAAAAAAACAAGGAAAAGTTTCAATTGCGGTGACTGGAATAACTGTAGCATGCTAACATGTGCTTCTTCCAGGAAGCTATCAACTTCCGTATTTTCCATCTTTTCCTCCCTCTTTAGCCCTAATCCAACCCTAAGAACAACAGCACAGAAAGTCTGATGGGGAACCAGATCAAAACGCATGTTAGAACATTAGGCGCAGGGCCTGCCAGAGACGCAGGCACCAACTTCCCTTTTCACCTATTCATCTACTGGAGAGAAAGTATGAATCTAAACTTGAAACCATCTTATAAACTTCATCTGTTTTTCATTTTTTAAATGTTTTATTCAAAAGAAATTAGCTCCCCAAAGTAACCAAAGTAATCCACCCACCTCCATGATGAGCCAAGGGAACAATCTCCTCAGTCTCGCAGACCCAACACAGGTGACTTACAGTGCTTCTCAGGGCTTCATTTTAGTAACATTTCTGAAGTCCTTTCATGGTTTTCCAGCCACACTGTATTTCTTAGCGTACACTCTTGGAGAGACTTGTTTTTTTAAAAAAACTCACTGTTTTGCTGCAAAGGATTCTTTATTCAAATCCCTGGATTTAGTGACTTTTCCCACAGAATCATCTATTAAAGACAGATTTTTCTGGCTTGTTGCTTTAAGATGTCAACATGCATTCTGCTTTTTCTAATCTGGACTTGGGATTTCCTTTCACATACCCCCTACCCCCTCCTCATTACGCTAACCAGCTGTTTCTGTCTTTTTCCAGAAGACAGCAGGACTGAGGCTTTGTACTCTAGGCTTCTTCCAGGTCATCCATTCAGATATTTACCTTATTGCTTCTCAATGGCTCCAACAAATCACCTCTGTTCCTATTTTTTTCTTTAATCTCAGAGTTAAAACACACACATATCATGCAATGTCAAACCCTTTGCCAACACTGAATGAGTGTGGTTTTCTCCTTGGACTCCTCTATAACGACCTAAAGATGTGTTATATCTGGATTTTCAGAGGTCTGTTAATTATTCATCATGATGATGTGAATGCTAGGAAATTGGGTCAGTCTGAATCTCCATTATTAATCCAGCCTGCTACCATTTCTCTGTGAGGTTCTATAATGCATTCTGAAACTCACTGGCCAGAACTCTCAATAGGCACTGACCCACTTGAGAAGCAATAAAACCTATAGACCCCCTCTCCAGAAATATTCTGGAACAAAATGGTGCCTATAATTGTCATTCTAGAACAGGGTTCAGCAAACTGCAGAACATGGGCCAGATCTGGCCTATTGCCGATTTTTGCCAATAAAATTTTATTGGAACACAGTCATGCTCATTCATTTCCGTATTATCTATGGCTGTTTTAATAGTACAATGACAGCATTGAATAACTGTGACAGAGACTCTATGACCCACAAAGACTGAAAAGTTTACTATCTGGCCCTTTACAGAAAAAGTTTATCAACATCTCCCCTAGAGTGTTAAAACCAGTGACTTCTAAGATCATGATTGGAGATCCTATTTTGTGTGGCTTTGCAAAGTTACTTGAGTATCATTTCCCTCAGGAAAAAACCTAATGACAAAATTACTGTGCCTTTCACAGTGCCTTGTATTCAGTAGGCGATTAACATATATCCACTTCTTCTACTTGCCAAGCTCCTCCTGGTCCTTCAGTACTTGAATCAAGTGTCTCCTCCTCCCTGCTGCATTCTCCATGCAAAACTGGAAGTTCCCTCTTCTCGGCACCCTAAATAATTTTAACATTGCCATTCCATATTCCCATTATCTACTCCCTTGTTTTTCTTCCCATCCTTTTATGCCTATTCTGTTACACAAAGATTTGTTCATTATAGTAAAGACTAATTCATCAATGTCCTATTGCTGTTCTACCTCTCTGTGTCCCTTAAACATATATATGTTCATTCATTCTCCTGTTTTTAAGTTCAATGAATAGATAAGGTACGTGTGTGTATGCATGCATGTGTGCACGTGAGATACAAACTCCTTGAAAGTAAAGGCTGTTAATTACTAAACGCAAACACAAGTAAATGCTTGTTGGCTTACCTCTAATGCAAAGAGCTTACAGAACAGTCTTGGACCAGGACAATAAAGTAAGACATGTTTCTGGGATCATGACACAGAGTTTTGTAGAGATTTCCTCTTGTCAAAGGTAAGTAGAAAGAACCACAAGGGTTTGGCTGACTCCAGTGGGCAAAAGGGGTCATTCTGGGACTTGAGATATCACCTTAGGGGCCTGGAGCAACTGGCTCTTGGAACTGAACTAGATATTGGTTTGAGGGAACCAGAGCCAGCTCTTTCTGTTTTTGACAACAGCCTTTGGCCACACATAGGGCTACATTTAAGTTGGCATTTACCTCGGCTCTAACACCCATTTGGCTGTATGGAGTGGATTTTCCAGCTCTCTTTTCCTACTGGCACACAGCTGTAACCCTTGGGTCTTGGAAGCATCTGTTGAGAATTAGCCCTGGTAACACAAGTTCTTCCCAGGTCATCAGAACCCATCTGTCCACTAGAATAGAGATCGCTTACCTTAGAGACACTTCAAAATAAAGGTTGACAAAGTAGCTTGATCAACTGAGTGCTTAATCCTTGCTATTTAATTGTGATCATTTTTAAAAGTCAAATTTAAAAGATATAAACTTAAGGAAAGAGAAATAATTGCAGGAAGTGAATTGTGTTTACCTTCCCTCCATGGAGTGTCCCATGTCCTATTCTGTAAGTTTCTCCCTCTTCCCTTTTTTCCCTGATGCATTCAATTTCCACCCCCAAGTAATACTTCCAGGCATGTGAGGTGAGGATGCTGGAGAGTTTCCACTTCTCCTGCTGCTCTATCCTGTCATGCATCGGCAATATACTTAAGCCAAAGAAAAAAATTCTACCAGGAGAAACAGGCCCAGTCCCTCCCTGAATGCTGTCAGTGCTGCTCAGAGTGACATCTGGAATACAGTTTCGTTGGTCACTTACTGTAAGACTTGCAGGGCCGTGAGGAAGGAGGGAAAGGATTCCCTTCCCGCCCAAGTCCATCCATAGTGTAAACTATGCCAGAAGCTCACTCACGTCTGATGTTTCCCTCTTCGTTCATAACATCAAAAAGCTCCACCTTCAATTCAGCCCGAAGTGTTCATACAAGAAGACATCGCTGATCATCCCGCCTATGTGTCCTCAGACTAGGGTGAGGAACACTTGTACAAAATGGGTTAATGTCACTAAAAAGGCATTTGCTTTCATTCTAGCAGTGAAGCCAGGATCCACCTTATCTGAAAGATAAAGGCTCCAGCATCTTGCTAGAGCCCTGATTCTGTTCACAACAGTATATGCTGGAGGAGACAGAGACTGCTCCCTGGAGCTGTACCCAGCACAAGGCAGCAAATGAACCTAGGGTAAGGAGAGTGCACTTTTGACCAAAAAGAAGTGAGTGGACATGGGAGAAGTCCCTGGTGCACTTCCTGCCCTTCGCCTCTGCTCTGGGTTTTACTCGCGGTTTAGGACGAGGGGACCCTGAGCTGACGTAAGCTGCATTCACAACCATCTCTTGGCCTTGCTCTTCTTGTGGCTGCCCCTGTACAAAATTAAGAACACCTGGGTGTGTAGCAGTTTGTAGGCAACGAAAAGGACTAACTTGCTCCACCAATTGTTACTAAACACTCAAATGCACATATGGAACATCCTTTTATGCCTTAAGCAACAGATTGGCAGAGCTTAACCTAAGGTCACCAAAAGGGTTCCAACACAACAACTCCTGCTCAGCCCTCCAGAGAGAGCAGCCCAACTGTGGGTACCTCACCCCAACCCACAGTGCGGGTGTCACATTCCACAGAACCAGGGCCAGTGCAGAGGGCAGCTGCTGAGTTGGCCCAGCAAGAAAGTCACAGAGGAAGGGACTGGTCCTGTCTCCCAGACACTCTCAGTTTAGTCAGAGAGAAGCATATGCTACTGCATTAGGTGAATGTTTATCATGCACCTATTATGCACCACACACTGCTGTAGGTACCTGGTCTAAAGTAGCAAATGAAACAGAAAAAAATCCTTTCCCTCACAGAGCTTAGAGTCTAGTGATCAGTGATGACAGAACTTTTCCATGATAACTAATACAAGGAACCAAACTGATGGCATAAGGTAAGGGGCAAAGTGATGCTGCATTCAGAAGGAAGAAAGAAGAAATACTTCTTTCTAGCATTAGAGAGGACCGATGAGGAAAAAGGAGTGAAAACATTCTGTTAAAACTCAAATACACCTTTATAGGCTGAAGTCTGTATCATCCACAGGGATAGCCATGGGGTCTTCAGACATTCCCAAGAGACACTGGGCTTCACCTTGGGTATAGGGACTACTCTCCTGCTACCCTTCCAGAATGGCAAAGAGAAGAGCTGTCCCGGGAGCAGACATGAAGGGTTCAAGAGTGGCAAAGGAAGGGGGTTCAAAGGTCATGCTAAGATTTTCCAAACAGACTTATGATCAACTCACAGCAAGCTTCTTCCTCCCAGCCCTGCAAACCAGACACTCATTTCTGACAGACTTTGACCATTTTTCTCCCTTGGTAAGACCCTGTCATTTGTCCTGATTCACTTGCACCAAGAGTTTCACTGGAGCCACACCCAGCCTGTGCCAGACCCTCACTCTCCATGTACACTGGGCTCCCCCACTGTCCCAAAGAACCCTCTTTGCTGCCTTTTGCCATGGAATTACTTCAGGTACACAAAAACATTCTCTGCCCAGACAGTCCTCAACTTCAAGAGAGCTGAAAGCAAGCCAGTCAGGAAATATGCTTGAGAAAAGTGCCTGAGAGGAGAAGCAGTAGTTAACAAAGCCACTGAAGCCATGGTTGGAGAAATAGGGACAACTTCCATCTGTATCAGATGGGATTTCTTCATTAGATATTTTGTTAGTAAAACAATAGCCTAAAACAGAAAGTACTGGAAAGTCTGAAGATGGATGATCAAAAAGCCAGCCACTTTCTACACAGCTTCGGTTTGGCTAGATGCTACAGTTCAGGGGTCCAGTCTCAGCTTTATAGAAGTCTGTTTAACTGAGGAAATCAGCATGTCAAGCACACAGTCTAGCATATGCTCTAACAGCTTTGTCCACCCTCTCCACCTCCAGCCATGGGTGCACCTGACCCAGATGGCTTCTTGGACGAGGTGCCTGAATGATCTCTTTAGTGATCAGTCAGATTTAGATAGTTGAAAAGGAAAGGAAAGGCATTCCAGGCAGTAGGAGCAGCCTACGCAAGCCTGTGAGGCTGAGCTGTGTATTTTCAGAAAGCGAGAGTCAGTCCCTAAGACTAGATGGTGGCATGAAGGAGGGATGGGGGATGGTAGCCTGCATCAGAAGGGCCCCCATGCCATGCTGACTACTGTAGCCCTGGGACTACAGCTGAAAAGATGCACGTTGTAAAAAACGCACTGTGCATTTCAGAAGGGTGATGGAGTCTAGTGCAAATCAAAAAAAGCAAGTACAGGGAAGGAGGGGAGAAGATGACCAGCATGCATGGGCATCATCTGCTGAGTCTGCCTCACAAGCAGCTGACCCAGGGGCAAGAGAGGGCCAGGCCTGGGAGAAGCCCAGAGCACTGCCAGGCAGAGAGGAGACGAGGTCCCAGTGGAGAGGGGCAGGAATGACGATCATAAGGATTTGCATATGCAACTGCCATGCTAGGGAATAGGACAGGGACAGGTAACCCAGAGGAAGGGCATGGTATAGGGAGAACAAAATTGTAAGAGAAGAGAGTATGTGCCCAAGAGGATGGGCAGGAAAGCAAGACTTGGGCATGTGCAGGAGAGGAGGAGACAGAAGTCAGCAGCAAACAAGTGACAGAATGAGGGCTTGGGGACAGATGATGGTGGAGAGGGTCTGCTCAGCACAAAGTCCAACATGCAAAGGCATGAAAACTTCTAAAGATGGAACAGGGAGTGTATGTGTTTGGGTTGGGGGGGAGGAAGAAAAAGAGGAGGAGAAAGAGAGGAAGAAGGCAAGGAGCATACATTCACAGTTACATTCAATTAAAATCCTCCTCCTAACTCTCAAAAGTATCTGTCAGCTGAGCAGAAGGTAACTATTATTGTGCCTTAAAGTCCCTGTCCCTAAAATGTCCTTTCCAGATATACTTGTTAGCATAGAAGTTGTAGAAAAGTTTGCCTACCTCCCTTCTCCTTATGATCATCTGGGAAAGGAAGTCAAATGCCGTGACTGCCTCTCAGGGCAGCTGCTCAAAGATGTTATCAGATCATCAGGATTAGATTGGACTCCTCAGCCAACTTCTTACCTGCCCCAACATGCCTTGGGCCCACTGCAGCAAAACTCGTCACACTAGGCCGCCTTGGCTCCTTCATTATTGCAACAAAGACAGGACTTCCTAGATAGGCATGGGAGAGACACCGAAGGACCACCTTAACCCCACTCGGGGACAGCCCTCTGCCTCCAAGTGACTTACCACACACTTCCTCTCAGACCTGACCCAGGAGAAGGCTCAGCTGTGACATGCAGCACACGCCCTTCCTGCCACGCCCATCTTCCCCCCCAGTTCAGGCCATCAGACAGTTTCCTGGGAGGGGCTGGTGAATACAGTAAGTGACAAGGTCCTGGCATGGGCAACTACACTGGTTCTTGGCTTTTGCTTCTCTTTCACATCTCATCCATGAGTATCTCAGGAAGCATCTCTTATGCCTTAAGCAACAGACTGGCAGATCTTAACCTAAGGTCACCAATAGGGTTCCAACACAATACCCCCTCCTCAGCCTTCCAGAGAGAGCAGCCCACCTGTGGGTACCTCACCCCAACCCACAGTGCAGGTGTCACATCCCACAGACCAGGGCCAGTGCAGAGGGCAGCTGCTGAGTCGGCCCGGCAAAGAATTCATGGAGGAAGGGACTGGTCTTGTCTCCCAGACACTCTCAGTTTAGTCAGAGAGAAGCATATGTTATACTGCATTAGGTGAATGTTTATCATGCACCACACACTACTTGAGCTGCCTGGTCTAAAGTAGCAAACAAAGCAAAGAAATCCTTTTCCTCACAGAGCTTATAGTCTAGTGATCAGTGATGATAGAGCTTTTCCATGGTAACTAATAAAAGGAGCCCAACCAATGGCATAAGGTAAGGGCAAAGTGATACTGCATTTAGAAGGAAGGAGGAGGAAATACTTCTTTCTAGCATTAGACTGATGAGGAAAGAGGAGTGAAAACAGTCTGTTAAAACTCAAATACGCCTTTACAGGCTCAAGTCTGTATCATCCACTGGGATGGCCACAGGGCCTTCAGGCATTCAGAGATACTGGGCTTCACCTCGGGTGTAGGAACTACTCTCCTGCTGTCCCCACAGAATGGCAAAGGGGAGAGCTGGTCATGGGGGCAGGCATGAAGGGTTCAAGGGTAGCAGAGGAGGGGGGTTCAAAGGTCATGCTAAGCTTTTCCAAACAGTCAGGCTTATTATCAACTCATAGCAAGCTTCTTCTTCCCAGCCCTGCAAACCAGACACTCGTTTCTGACAGACTTTGACCACTTTTCTCCCTTGGTAGATCCTAATGGTCATCTGCCCTGATTCGAATGCACCAAGAGCTTCACTGGAGCCACACCCAGCCTGTGCCAGACCCTCACTCTCCACGCACACTGGACTCCCCCTACCGCCCCAAGGAACCCTCTGCACTGCCCTTCACCATGGAATTACTACAGGCATATAAAAATCATTCTCTCCCTGAACAGCCCTCAGTTTCATGAGGGCTAAGAGCAAGCCAGTCAGGATATAAGCTTGAGAATGAAGGTCTAAAGAAAATCATCCCCCAAAGCCAGGCACAGTGGCTCACACCTGTAATCCCAGCACTTTGGGAGGCAGAGGCGGGAGGATTGCTTGAAGCCAGGAGTTGGAGACCAGCCTGGGCAACACAGTGAGACCCTGTTTCTACACAGAAAAAAATGTTTTTAATTGACTGGGTATGGGGCATGTGCCTGTAGTTCCAGCTACTCAGGAGGCTGAGGCAGGAAAATCACTTGAGCTCAGGAGTTCAAGGCTGCAGTGAGCTAGATAGTCACTTCAAGAGCATGACAGAAGCACTAGAAATTACAAGTGCAAATAATTCAAATCTATTTATTTATATCCTCTACCCACTGGTGTTAGGATTAATTTACCAAAGAAAGTTGATCAATATGAATTTAAATATGGTTTGTTTTTAACTATATATCCAACCATTGGACAGAGCAACTTGAGGAGAGGGTAAAAATAAATTGATAATTTGAGAATGGATGAGCAGGAATGGTGACTGTCCCTAAGAACAAAATATCTTTGAATATCTTTGGGTAATTTTTTAAATGTGTGAAAACATAAAACTTTGCTTCCTTAGGGACATCCATTGGGAAATTATGGAATTCCTTTTGGTTAAAATGGGCCTAGAGAGATTTAATTTGACCTTCTCCCAATTCAGGGAGGTTCCTTGACTGCAGCACCCTTGTCAGACAGGCATGTGGCTTCTATAAAAATATTTCCAACAATGGAGATCCTCCTCCAGACCAGACAACCTGTTTATTAGACAGTCACATATTTAAAAAATTCATATGCTGAATTCAAATCTGTTTATTTATATCCTCTACCCATTGATGTTAGGATCAATTTACCTAGGAAAGTAGATCTATATGAATTTAAATGTGGTTTCTTTTTAACTATAAATCCAACCATTGGACAGAGCAACTTGAGAAGAGGGGAAAAATAAATTGATGTTTTGAGAATGGAAGAGCAGGAAAGGTGACTGTCCCTTAGAACAAAATATTGTGAACAGATTTGGGAAAGGCAATCTTTTGTGTCCCAATAGGCAGGCTGAGGGTGGACTTGAGCTTTTGGTGGGAAGTTTTGGGAAGCAGGAGAACTGAGAGTATCCAAGTAAGGAATTCTGGCCAGGAGAGGACAGCAAACTGCAGGGCCCAGTGGCCAGGAGAGGGAATGGCTCCTGGAGCCAAAGACAGACTGGTCTTGTCCAGGTGAGGCCATCAGTTATTCTTGGGCTTAAATGAGCTGGGACTGGGGCAGAGACGAGGGTGGTTATTGAGTTTTATCACACTTCTATGTGATAAAAATGGATACCTACACTTTACCTGACTTCCTGTAACTTATATCTTGGAGTTTTTCACTTTTTCAAAGTAAAGGAGTTGACTGCTTAGACAGGTAACACCTTAATCCTCAGGCATACTTACCTGAAAAAGCATATTTAAGAAGACTATGATAAACTTTGTTAAAAAGAAATCCACCTCACATAACAAGTCAGAATAGTACCAGTTATTCTTTTGTAAGAGACAAATCTCTAAAACGCTTGGGTTTTGTTTGTTTGCTGCTATTGCAGCTGACCTCCATTCAATATTGCAAACACATTCTGAAATCATAATTACCTCTTATTCTGTTTGTTGAAACTCAAAGAGAATTCACCATTCCTTCACGGGCTTCTCCTTCAGTCTTAGAAAACAACCAGTATCCAATGTAGCTAGAACCTGAAGGAAAAACATTTTGAAAATTACAGGATGCAACTTCCAAAGCATAGAATATATATAGATGTAAGATGGAATAACTGGTTTGCCCTTAAATTAACATATGAAAATATGGAACTACCTCCTACTTTGTCAATATCCCTTATTCCCACAGACCTAGCACAGTGGAATTTGAAATTGATACATAATTTCTATAATTACTGAAATTGCTTTGACTGAATCCACTTGAACCTGGCTTTGAAATCATCTACTGCAAACAACCATGTTACCCCCAGTTTCAGCAGTGCATAGTTCCCTTTCTTGCCCAATAACCACCTCGGTACTTGTGAAACAAGCGTTGCAAGTCGATCACCCGCAGATGCAGAGGAAGCAAAGATAGCCACAGACCAAAGGAGATAGTAACAAGCAAGAAGGGGAAAGTGTCAATTATGCTTCCTTTATCTGGGTAAGAGGTAGCAAATCTAATTACAATGGTTGAACAAACTATTTTCCCCCCAGGGCACAGTGAATAGTTCCAAGATTCAGAATAAAAGTGAAAAGTGCTGCAATTTTTAATCATGTGGCATTAACTAATTCGGTTTGTGGATGCTTTGCAGGGGTGACCCCAGCAGATCCTACAGATGTTCTCCCCTCTGGGGATGACGGATGACTTTGTTCTCTGGACAGAGCTGATGCTCTGACCAGGGAAAGTCAGAAGCCAAAGGTCACCAGCCTTCCCAGGTGATTAGATGCTAGGCGAGAGTGGCGGGGGCAGCCAAGCATCTGAAGATGCCATTCAGAAGGCCACCTGGATTTCTGCCTTGCTGGCTGCGTCCTTTGTCATTTAACACCAGACTCCTCAGGATCTCTATTTGCCCTGCTTGGCAGCAGCAAAAGCCAATGTTCTTCCCATTTTCTTTTGTTCCTTCTTGCTTCACTTAGCTGGGCGCCCTGCCTTAGTTTGTTTCTTCCTGTTTATAGCAGCGACAAAAGGCACTTAAGTGCCGAAATGCACACAGAACTGTGCCATGTGTGAGATGTTCTTTTTTTAAAAAAAGTGTCTATCTACAAAGTTGTCTATGGTAACATGGCCAAAAAGACCAAAAACTCTCAAGGGGCTCAGCTGTCCAATGGTCAAGATATATTTAAATACATTAAAACATACTTACTCAAGGGACTATCAGCCATTAGAACATACATATGTGAATCAGAGAGCAGTATTAAGGTTACAATATGTGTGCAAACACGAGATAACATGAGCGAAAAGAGAATTTAAAATTGTACCAAAGTGCTGATGACAACTTTACCAAAAGCATAATTATGTATGGATGAAGCCACTGAAATCATAAAATGCATATCTATCATCTATCTATCCATCTATTATGCTATATAGTGCAAATAAACTAAAAGAAGAAGTCATTGATGTCTGCTAAACTCTAGGAATTTATGAAAACAGAATGATACAGCTTGCCAGGCTTAAAATAGCCAACAATGTGAATTCACAGAATGTAAAACTGGAAGGGACTTTAGCACAACCTTTCCATTTCATAGATAAGTAGATTTATGCCAAAAGGAAGTGATTTGTCCACAATCACAGCTATGTACTGGCAGAACTGAGGCTAGACCTGGGGTCTCCTCATGATGAATCTCTTTTTTATAGTGCATACCAGGATAGACTCACACAAATAAATCATGGGGGACTTGTTATCTGAGTATTCATTACCGAAATCTCTAGTTATAAGTTTGTTCAGGAAGCACGTCTACAAAACACTAAAATATTTCCTAATAACCAACCATTTTATGAACCGAGTTCCCACTCAAAAATCCATCCTTGTTTATAGTTGTTGTCCATGCCTGATCCTGTCAGTGTCTTGTACTTCCCACAAAATGGTATATATCTACTACATATATGATATATGTCTACTACAAAGTGAAACTGCAAAACTTGTCACAAAATACAAGATTTCATGAGGAAAATCAAAACAGCATTAGAAAATTTCCCCCAATAACAGGTAAAACAATGGCAAGTAGAACTGAGCAGTTTTATTAGAAAACAATCATTTAGGATGAAAAATTAAAAGTTAGTGACAAGATTAGGGATTTCAAGAATGATTTTATTATCCAAAAACCTAAAAGGTTCCCAAAAAAATGACCAAGAGCTTGAATATTTTTGTAACATTGGTCATCTTTATGATGTGAAATAAAGGTCGAATGTGATATAAGTAGTACCACCATACAGATTCATCTATTTTTGCCCCCAAAGTTTACTCTTCTCAAAACAACTGACACATATTTCTGCATTGTTCATTCTAAGAGCCAGCCATAATAAAAATAACCACCTAATTTTTGCTAAATATAAGCTAACACAAACTCATTTTCAAAATTTTCAGTTTGTTTTTTTCAAGATAAAGTCCAAAAGCTTTTTGTCATTATGTTATAGAATTTTGGTCCCCACTTAAGTGGATTCACTTTAAATGGCCTTTTTCTGGTTCTAATTATCCTCAGATAACAAGGACCTGCTGTAGAATCTTCAGAAAGAATGTTTTTAAGTATAAATGAGTAATATGAAGGATATTTGTATCATTTTGAGCCAAGCATACATCTTAGAAGCAGGAACTTCAGATCCAGAATACACAATACAAGACGACACCATGTTCTCATTTTGTCCCTCTGTCATCAAAAATGGTACACCTTATAATTTAGTTTACACAAAATCAAAACAAAGCTTACAAAATAATGAATGATTTTGTCTCAATTCTTTTTAAAAAAATGTGAAAGTATTTTTCATCCTGAGTTACATAATTAAGTTTCCAGTTTTAACATCCTATTTGAACAAAACCATGGGAAAACCTTCATATGGTTGTTAATAGTTGCTGATTTGCATATTGTGATTAGTTCCATCAACCACAATTATCTATGGTTCTGTATAATTCATGGTCTGAACTTCACCTGAGAACAATCCAGTTGGCTGAATTTTCCTATGTTCAGAATGTTTATTGTATGAAAATGGTTAATATTCAGGGCTGTCTAACATTCATTTAGATAATGAAAGCTATTCTAGTATCATAAAAATACAAGACTTCATTTCAGAAGCATCAATTATTCAGTGGAACATTTTCTTCTAGAAGAGTAAGAAGAGTCAAAGAATATTTCTTCCATTAAATAAAATCACCATGTTCTACAGTAGAACGATTTTTTTTTCCTTTATTTTTTCAATCAGTAATGGTATCAGGATTCTAAATGACCAATAATGAGCAATGTGAAATAATAAATAATTGTTAAAGTTTCATTTACTGGGGACTTTCCAGCTGCTGTGACCAACATAATAAATGATTTAAGATTCAGTTTGTTTACTAATACTGTCTTAGAGGTCAAGACCAAGTTAACTGACTCAGTCTTTCTGCCAAATTTGATTATTTCTCCAATGAGTGTAAATTTATGACCTGGGATAAAGACATGATAATAGTTCCTTCCAGGTTTCCTGGGACAACAAAGTTCCCAAATACCCCTGGCCATGGAGGCTGAACAGCAAAGATTAAGGAATGCCTGCCACACTCCTGTCGGTAGACACTAGGATTACCTCACCACTATTGTCCACAAACAGGACAATAAAGCTCAAAATCACCCTTTAAAATACTCGAGACTCAGGCTAAGTAAAACAGACGAGCTGCTCTGCTCTGCTCTGTCCCTTTTCTGGAATGGAATCAGTGAGTGCCGGGAACAGCAAGGACCCAGGACCCCCTGCTCCGGTCACGCAGGTAAGTTTCCATCAGCCCCATTGGAGAGCCTCAGCTGCTTTACAGCTATAAAAAAGGCAGTTTTTACAAGCCAGAAAGTTTCATCAAACCATAGAAAACAAAGAATCATGATTTGGCTGCTTATTTTTGGCAAACTGACTTATAAGAAAAAGCTCCTCAACATTAAAACTGCCTTGAAAAGGAAATGCAATAATAGACTCATTGTCAACCATAAGAGACAACGTGATTACAAGCAAACTCCTCTGGTTCTGCTCAGCAGAAGGATGGAGGCGAAACATTCCACCCCTATGAGCAGGAAGCCAACAGACTGTGTTCAGCCACTTACTACCTCAGGCAAGTCTAGGAACCTCTCTAGTCCTCTTTACTCTTTTGTAAAATGGGTATAAAAACAAGCTCCTAAGATTTTGAAGAGCCTTAGACACCCAGTGTCAAGCGTGCAGGACAGTGCTTCACATGCACAAGATGTCCAAGAAGTGTCTGTGATTATTATTTTTGCTGTTTCACACAAAACAGAATAACTTTCTATTTTCTCTGAACCTTGAGGGAGACTGCTTGTGATGTTTTCTCTAATTAGAGCAGATCCTTTCCACCCAAAACTGTGGCTAGAATTTTGTTTTTATTACTGTGAAAATATAGAAAAAGTAATACTTCAGAATGCCACATTCTAAAATTGTTTTTTCTATCAATTATTCCAAAATGGATATGACTCATACAGTTTTTGTTTAATCACTAACACTGACAAGGTACTTATGATAGGCCCTGCACTCTAAGCATCTTCCATATTTTAACTCACTTAATCCTCATCATTAATTCCATGAGGTAAGAACTGTCCTCATTCCCATTTTGCCGACAAACTGAGGCTCAGAACAGTTAAGCAACTTGCCCATGTGTCAGAGCCTAGTCAGGATTCAAACCAGGCAGGGTGGCTTCCGAGTCCATATTCTCAAGCATGACTATATAGGACCTGTGTTTTGTGTATTTATTTGGGGGTGGGAGACAGGAGGAAAGGCAAGGAGGGAAGGGGAATGAAAAAAAAAAAACTTCTAGGAGATTCTCCCCATGCTTCCCAACACCATGTGCACAGCTAAGAAGATTTCAGCTGTGATGACTTCACCAAATACATTCTCACTGGCTTGGCCTTCAACTAAAAGCATTAAACTCATTGCTGAGATGGCAGCATTCTCCTAGAGACACGAGGGGAAGTAGGAAGAAGAGAGGCCTGAGCACCCAGCAGGACTGGTTTCATGCAGAAGGTGGAGGGACGAGGCCACAGGGCTGCCCCTGGATAACAGGGTGGGTACCGGGCCTTGCTGCACTCCAAGCCAAGCCACTGCTTACCACATAAATATAAGACACCTGTGGTGCCAGTCCTTCACTCCAGAAATGGTCCCCCAAAGCATGCCTCTTAAATATTCATGCCTCTTCAAATGTGAGAAGAGCCAGGATACCAGTACTACAACAAGTGGAGAGATGTATGTGGTTGGTCTATAAAAGTTCACTGCAAAGCTTTCAACCAAATCTTCATTCATCATGAAATCATTATCCATTTTAGAGGCAATTCCCAAAAGATGGAGTGTTTTGTTCTAAGCCACACAGTGACTGAGATGGATTGATGGATGGATGGATAGATGGATGTATAGATAAATGAGTGGTGAGTGGATGGGTAGATGGGTGGATGGATGAATGGATGATGAATAGACAGGGGGATGATGGATGGGTGGGTGGGTAGACAGGCGAACCAACAGATTGATTAACAGACTGAACTGGCACTCTAGCTTCTAGATCCTGTGATGGGCTACGAAGCCCAGTAGGGTTCCTGGAAGGTCACACCACCTACCCTCTCCCATCCCACAGAGAGACCCTCCCAGAATCCTGAAGGACTTGAGAGGTAAGATGTAAAAAAAGAGAGAAAAACAAAAATTGATATAGTTATTGCTAGCACAGTTGCATCATAGGCATTTCTCAAATACAACTTAATGCTCTTACTACAACTAAATGGGAGAAGGAAAACTGAGGAAGAACTTGGGATTTGTGGGAAAGTTTGAGATGAGTGTTTGATATGCCATAACCTATTTGAACTAGACTGCCTTAGGGACAGAATTATCAGGAAACTGGGATTTGGAAGAAGCTGTGAATTCTGAAGGAAAGACGACTGCAGGAGAGAGAGGCCTGTAGCTTCTCTGTAGGGCTGGGCCCTTCTCTTTTCTGCGTGCACAGTATTTCTGTGGACAGAAGTTAGGAAACTCTAATTTAGTGAACTGGGGTACCAGGGGCTTAGAGAACAATGTCTGCAAGATGCCAAGAGAGAATGAAGAAAGACTAGGAATGAAGATGCAGCACTGAAAACACTAGGACTTCAGCAGCCAGAAGTGGTCACCAAGCCCAACAGAATGGGAAAGTACTAGTTTCTTATTTAAAAAGCTGATCTTTAATTCTGGAGAGTGACTAACCTTGATGTCTCCTATGAAAAAAGCCCTGGCAGGTGAATCAGTTCACTCCAAAAAAAAAAAAAGAGGCAAATTTTGAAGGAAAAAAGTCACATATTTCTGTATCTAAAAAAATGTCTAGGTGCTGGTTGCAGACACCAGGAAGCACACGAACAAAATAAAAATTGCTTCAAGTATTCTTCAAGTGTCATTTCAGAATCACGATGGACAGAAAAACTACACACAGCAGGTGACACCAGGGTCAAATGCCACAGCTCATGTGGCTGCACCTGTTTCTAACAAAAAGGAGGCAGCCCAGCTGAATAAAACACCCTCATCAAATGACACTATAAAACTTCATATCTTGATGTGCTCAAAAGACAAATCTGAACAACTGGTCAACAGGCTGGGCTGAACCTGGTCCTTTTCCCTGTTTAATAGCTGAATAAAAGAATGGATTTTAATAACTGAACTGCTGTCTGGTTACTCTTTTTTTTTTTTTGACACAGGGTCTTGCTCTGTCAACCATGCAGGAGTACAGTGGTGGGATCATGGCTCACTGCAGCCTCAAACTCTTGGGCTCAAACAATCCTCCTGTCTTGGCCTAGCTGGGACTACAGGCACATGCCACCATGCTCAGCTAACTTTTTTATTTCCTTTTTTTTTTTTTTTTTTAGAGGTAGGGTCTTGCTATGGTACCCAGGCTTGTTTTGAACTCCTGACTTCAAGCAATCCTCCCACTTTGGCCTCCCAAAGGCATTACAAAGTGCATTACAGGTATGAACCCCCATGCCTAGCCACTATTTCCATTCCTTTTTTTTTTTTTTTTGAGTTGGTGTCTCACTCTGTCGCCTAGACTGGAGTGCAGTGGCCGCTCCTGGCCACCGCAGCCTCGACCTGCTGGGCTCCAGCGATCCTTCCGCCTCAGCCTTCCGAGTAGCCGGAATTACAGGCACGTGCTACCACGCCCGGCTAATTTTTTGATTTATTGTAGAGATGAGGTCTTGCCAAGTTGCCCAGGTGGGTCTTGAACCCGCGGGCTCAGGCAATCCACTCACCTCAGCCTCCCAAAGTGCAGGATTACAGGCTGAGCCACCAAGCCCAGCCCACTATTTCCATTCTTTATGTGAGCCAACAAGATATGGCTGCTTTCCCCATACCTCATCACCTGTAAACATGAGTTCATTCTTCATATTCCATGATTTGCTTAAGCTAGTTTGACTAAGGGAGAGATGTAAGAACCCTCAAGAAACTTAAAGTGGTAACTTTTTTTTAAAATAAAGAAATTTTAAAATTTGTATCCAGTAATATACTCAGTTACCAATTACTATTTTAAAAGACTGCTTATTTGTACAGAAAATAATCATCACAAATACATTCATAACATAGTTACTTAAGTTCCGCAGAAAATCATTCTAACTTGATACTTGAAATCTTATAGGTGAATAGTCTAATGACAAAGCTCCAAGTTACCTTTTGCGGCTGACATTCTAATAAACTTGGAAGATCAAATAAAACAGTTTTAAATGAACTGTCTCATGTCAGAAGGATATGGCGGCATGCTAAAAAATAAAGGGCCTTAAAGGTGTGCCCCATGCTAAAAACTCATAAAGACTTCTATAAAGGACAAATGAGGTGCCACTTTCTAAATAAATGTTCCATCAAAATAAGGAAAACAACTCAAGGAAAAGAACTCCACACCCAACAGTACAGTCGGAAGTCTTCTTACAGCATATGCATGTTCCATCACCCAAGCCTAAAACCTTCCACATGGCCCTCCTGACTTCTGCTAAAGACGACAGCTCCACCGACCCACTAAGCAGCCACACGCCACGGGCTGTGCTCTGGCGCTCAGACACTGCCCGGACACCCGCCGAGCAAAGCTGCAGCCAAAACCAGGAAGTCAGCTCAGACCACATGTATACAAGCTTTATCTGATGTGGTAGGAATCATCAATAAAGGTATTCCATTTCATAAATAAGGCAAGATTCTGTGTAATCTGGCAACCCTAACAGCCAGCAGTTCAAAACGTGTGCTGGAGACACTGAAAATGAATCCCCAAACACATACGGCTCATGGACCTTTGACCTGTGATGACCCAAGGAGTCTGTGGACAATCTGCTCTGGCTCCTGGCCCAAACCCCAACACTGGGCCTATCACTGACACCTTGATTTTTGCACATCTGCCTCCTGCAGTCGACTTCAAACTCCAGGAGAGGAGGGATGAAGTCTCACTGATCTTGCTACCTGGCCCAGATTCCTATGGTACTTGACAGGCCACCTCACCAATAAATATTCATTAAAGAAATGAATCTTATTTCCCTCCACTTTGCTATGAAAAAAGAACCTTGGATCTCAGGATCTCAATCAAGATAGTTCAAAAACATAGGCTAAGGCACAATATAAAAGAATCTAGAGTTTATTTTTAATACAGAAAAAAAGAGCTTAATGTTTATAAAAACAAAAGCAAATCTAACTCTGAACAGATTCAGTATTATTCCTTCATTCCCATGGTTTTTCATCAGTATTTTTTAATGTCTCTGGGGTCAGTTATTGAATATTCCCTCCTCATACAGAATCTGAGGGCACTGGGGTCACCACAGGTCAAGTTGCAAGTGCTGAGCCCTCTGCACTCCCCTCTCCCCACCTAACTGCAGCCACCACCGCCACCAGAGCCAGAAACCCTGCTCCTGAACGTGGCATCTCCCACCCCAAATGCACGCCTCCTCCCACCCATGTTCTGTTCATTCATGACAAGTGGAGCAGAGAAGGGGCTGAGGCCAGACACAGGCCACTCTGTGTGCCAGTTCTCCAAGTACACTTCAGCAGCCACTGGGGCTGTGGCTGGGACAAAAAGCCTGGCGTGGAAACAGCTGACACGTGGAACCAGCAGGTGACCTCCACCAAGCAAAGGAACCAGACATCTACAGTGGCCTCACAGGGGTGAAGGGAAATGCACAGGGGAAGCCCACAATTCACTTGTACGTAGCAGGGTCCTGCAATGTGGGGTGTTTCTAGTCCCACAGGGCATTCCTGGGTACCCTGGGAGATGATGGGGTAAACTCAGCATCAAAGGTCAAGTCTCCCCCTGAGGAAACTATCAGGTGGGTTCTTGAACTGCTTGTTTATTAACATACAAGTTCACTGTTACTTCCTATTCCCATGGGCTGGGCGCCCACCACCCTTAAAATTACAACCACAATGCTATCAGACAAATTTGTGCTTTCCCATTAAATTTCCAAGTTTGTAGGGTTCACATCACTCCCTAAACCCATAGCAGAGTATGTGTGTGTGTGTGTGTGTGTGTGTGTGTGTGTGTGTGTGTGTGTGTTATTTTATAATACTTTTGAAATAATTATACCATGTTTCTCTCACTAGCTGGAAATATTTTCAATTTCTTTCTTTTTTTTTTTTTCTCAAATCTCTCAAATCTTCTAACATAGGTCCTCATTAGAGTAGGTCTCAAGTATTCAACAAATTCTATTTCAATGTCTCAGGTTGTTGATAATTTCCCCCGATTGTTCCCTTTATTCACAACCAAGAAAATCATTTACTGGTGAAACTGAATTCCACACCCTAACCTCTCGCTGGTCATTCAGGTACCTGTTTGATTTTACCGTTCCTTCCATGAATCCCTCCATCCAGGAGGACAGCCCAGCATGTCTCGAGGCCCAACTTCCAAAACCCGATGACAAGCACAGATACCTCTCAAGAGTCCTGGGGGGTAGGGAAGATTCCTTTAAAAATTTACCCCTTACATACTAGATTGAGATGCTTGCAACAGATCTGTTTAAACAATGTACATTTGGTGCCAATTTTTAAACTAAGATATGAATACCTTTTGAAATGTAAAGAGACTATAAATGAGAGCTTTACAATTATTTTTAAATATACACTATATAAACATTGAAGTGTTAGAGGTTCTTTACCCCTGAATATTGGTAATTTGAGGGAAAATTTAGGAAACCACTTTCTCCTTTAATTTGTGACTTTTCCAAAGAGATTTTAGTATAGCCAAAGTTAATGTACGCAGCATAAATATTTATGGTCCAGAGGAAAAAGGTATGTATGGGTGGCTGAATAGTGGACCCCCCAAAAATATCTACATCCTAATCCCTGGAACCTCTGAATGTTACCTAATATGGCTAGTCTGGATGGGCCCACTGTTATCACAACTGTTCTTACAGAAGGGAGGCAGAGGGAGAGTGACTATAGACTGTTCTTCCCACTTTTTTTAAAAAGTATTTTTTTATTTTAAAGATGTGGAGTACAATTCAGGGTTAGATATACAAATGTTCATTATGCAGGTACCCTTGTTAATGAGATGTGTCTCCCCCTCCCTCCTTCCTACTTTTCTATCAGTTTAAACACTTCAAGATCTTTAAAGTTACAAGAAAAATTCCAAGGAAACAAAAGTTTAAATGTCTCCAAATCGCATGCCATTAGTTTTGCACTAAATTAAATTTCTGACAATTCTTACATCTGCTTGGTTGAAGATATCTGTGGTAGTAATGGTAATATTTGTAGCAGCAGTAACAGTAGTAGGAAAAAAAAGAACTAATATTTTACAGACTAGAAGTGCTTTCTAAATAATAATTAAATGGATTACAGTCAGTGTGGCATACTGACAAATAGCAATAGTCAAAGTTATCTTTAAAGCAGTGAGTGTATGCCAGGCACTATGCTAATAAGTACTTTTCATATATTATTTCATTTACTCTCATAACATGACATAGGTCACTATTATCATCCCCATTTCATAGAAGAAAAAAATAAAGGGCCTGAACAATCACACAGCTGTAAATACCAGAGCTGTCATTTAAACTCAGGTAGTCAGCCCACCACTGACACCTTGATTTTCTTACATTTGCTTCATGTGGTCAACTTCAAACTCCAGGAGAGGAGGGGTGGAGTCTTACTGATCTTGCCTCCTGGCCCAGATTCTAATGTAACTTGATAGGCCACCTCCCCAATAAATATTCATTAAGCAAATAAATCTTATTTCCTTTCACTTTGCTGTGAAAAAGAACCACAGATCATAGGCTCTCCACCGAGATAATTCAAGATATAAATTCACACAAATTGTAGAAAAGACATTTTCAAACAAATGTTACTCAGAAAGTTTACCTCAGTCTGAGGAAATTATGTAAGTTTGTATTTCACCAAAATAAGTGTAAAGCACAAGAAAGGGGGGATGTAGTTTATAAGACATGGTAGAATAAAGCCTAGAATTCGAGAATAACCATCAATGAATGGGCTCTGCAAAGAACATCAGGAATGCATTTATTCTAAGCAATAGACAAGTGAGTGAGAAACTTGAGAATATTAAAGATATTGTAAAGGAAACATGATTCTTCCTTCAACAAGGCATGGGGAAAAAAAAGAGCAATAAAAAACACAAGGGAAAACAAATACCACATACAAAATACAAGAAAGACACAGTTCAAATGTGCCATGATTCTGAGCAACTGGTGAAAATTAACAGAATAGACCCATCTGGAAAAGACATTAGGAACTTTCTGTTTTGAGTGGTGCTGTAGTTGTGGCATTAGTGTTATGGACAGGGAAGTATTATCACAGCACATTACTTGGCTCTGCTATAGACGGTTTTTACATTAACACTGTTCATTGGCTTGTAACCTTTATACTTGCCTGGACAAAGCAAGAAAATATTTCCAGAAAGAGAAGATAAACGTTATCAATGCTATAAAAGTAAACACTGTAAAAATATAGACATAGCTGAGAAGAGCCGAAAGATGGACTGGTGGAGAAAAGAGGCCAGCAGAAGGCTAGTGGCACTAACTAGTATGCTCATCCTATAAACTCTGTCACTTCAGATAAAAGGTAGAAAGTAGATGGAACAAGATATAGAAGTTTATGAGTATTAAAATTGCAATGGTAATCAATAGAATAATTCACACAGTGATAAAAGTTGTATGCGCATGTGAACTTTATCTATCATAGCAGAGTCAACAGATAAAACCCAAAACAGATACATCAAAGACAGCTGAGTGAAGAGTTATAAAAGGAATAACCACTAAAAGAAATAGCAGGAACCATTAAAAATGTGTTGCCTCTGGAACAAAACTATTGCTTTTCATTATTAGTATTTCTCTACTATCTGATTTTTTTCAAATGTGTTCGTGAATCACTTTTAAAACAAGTATCTTAGTGCAGAAGTTGGCAAGCTTTTTCTGTAAATAACCAGATGGTAAATATTTTAGGCACTGTGGGCCATTTGAGTCTCTGTTACAGCAAGGCAACTCTGCTACTGTAGGGCAAACAGACAATTCATAAACAAATGAGTGTGGCTGTGTTCCAACAAAACTTTACATACACCACAGGTGGCAATCTGGACTTGGCCTGTAGGCTTTTACTTGCTGACCTCTGATTTAATATAGTATTTCCCAAACTACATACTACAGGATACTCTAATATATTTCAGGGTTTGCCTCCAAAAGAAGGAAAGTTTCCACAATCAAAGAGTTTGGAAAATGCTAGGTGTAACAATGCTAACCTGATGTCTTTACTTAGGTCTTCTTGCAGCCTCTAATGTGCTTTTGAGTTCTGAATACCCAATATTCGGAGGCAATATGTAGTAAACATTTCTCCAAATTTGCTGGAATACAACTAGCAACATCACAAGGGCTGCTACTGTTTAGTGGAACGGTTTGAGAAATGGTGTCATAATCTAATTTCTACCCTGTCAAGATGAAAAAATAAGGCTCAGAGAGTGGTAAGCCCAAGGCTACTCAGGTGGTGGCAGGACTGGGACTAGAACTCAGAAAAGCTTTGCGAACCGCCTTGCTATTTCAGAGGGTCAGCCATTTTGATGCCTGTGTAACAGACCAGTGTGAAGTTATCCTGAATCACCTCTATCCTAAATGACTTATCTGGGACACACTGAAATAACGTAACTACACCAATGGAACAATACTTAAACCTCAAAAAAGCTGAAACGATGAGGTTATACTTTATTATTTTCTTTATATCATGTAGTGAGGTGAATTGATTGGATACATTCACTATGAGCCTGTTTCATAATTTCTAATGTGGTAGGGGAATAAAATTAAAAAAAGAAGAACAAAATAATCTTTTTCTCAACATTTTTAGGATTCTAGAGCATACTGTTTAGCATTATCATGCACACTTTGTGTGCTATGACTCAGTGTAGTGAGTAAGGAGTATAGTATTAAGTTCTATCTAAACATGCAGCAACATACAAAGTACAGAGCATGTGCTTGAGAGACAAAAGGAAGTTGAAGAGGATCAGAAACAAAAGAAAAAGATTTGAGAAACCTAAGATCTAAGTAAATATCCCCAATTTCTTGTGAAAACAGAACAAAAATATAAAACAAAGCAACATAATCCCAAATACAAAAATGGTCAGAATATAAACTAAAATAAAAAAAAAAGAAAGGAAAGAAGAAGAGAAAATGCAGGACTTAATCAGCATCCAGGCAAGGTTCAATTAAACGTAATTGGGTATTGAAAATAACATTCTAGTTTGTAAGTTGTTTTCTGAATTCCAGAATGTTTTGTTTACATCTTTTCTTTTTTTTTGAGTTGGAGTCTCACTCTGTCACCCAGGCTGGAGTGCAGTAGCATGCTCATGGTCATCCCAGCGTCTACCCACTGGGCTCCAGCAATCCTTCCGCCTCAGCTTTCCAAGTAGCTGGAACTATAGGCACGTGCTACCACGCCAGGCTAATTTTTTATTTATTGTAGAGACGAGGTCTCACCAAGTTGCCTGGGTGGGTCTCAAACCCACAGGCTCAGGCAATCCACTCACCTTGGCCTCCCAAAGTGCTGGGATTACGGGCTGAGCCACCGAGCCCGGCTATTTTCCTTTCAATACACAAATCAACCATTCTACTGTCTCTATACCTCTCAGGTGTATTTTGACAGCCGGTGATGATTACTTGAGGTGGAGTTTTGAAAACATTCTCAGCCAGCTTGGCTAAGGGGTAGCTTTCCCTTGACACTCTCACAAGTCATATGAAAATGAGACCTGCTTCTTCCAGAACCAAGAGAATGCTACCTCTTCCAACAGAATTCCCATCCAACTAAGTCTGAGTCAGATTGCTCCAGAGGTCATTGGTCACTAGCTCATGAGAAGAGGAAGAGCAACTGCAGTTGACCTATAAACCCTGCCTTGGCCTTGGCCCAAGCAAACCCTTAATAGAACCCACAGACTGTCCCTGAGGTCAGAATTCTCACCCCAAGTTGTCCTAATAGCCTAGCCTAGTGGGAAGTTGTCCAACCCTTGAGGCATGGTCATCAGAGCCTTCAGAGACCACTTAATTATACAAGACTTCCTTTGCTACACTCCTAAAATTCCTGGGTGTTGTGGGACAAGACAAGGAAGCAGCAGCTGCCAGTCAAGAAAAGTGAGAAATCATCTAGGTATCGTGGTGAGGTCCCTAGGTTTAAATGCAAATAGCTCATGGCCTGTGCTATGCAGTGCAAGAATCAATGGTCACAGGTGGTCATTTAAATTAGCGAGTGCCATTGAGGAACTAAATGTTAACTTTTTATTCATTTTAATGGACTTTATTTAAATTTAAAAACTGAAGCATGGCTGGGTGTGGTGGCTCACGCCTAAAATCCCAGCATTTTGGGAGGCTAAGACAGGAGGATTACTTGAGATCAAGAGTTAAAGACCGGCTTGGGCAACAAAATAAGACCTCGTCTCCAGAAAAAAATCAAAAAACTTGCTGGCCATGTGGTACATGCCTGTAGTCCCAGTTATTCGAGAGTCTGAGTCAGAGAATCACCAAGCCCAGGAGTTGGAGGCTATGATGAATCATGATTGTGCTACTGCACTCCAGCCCTGGGTGGCAGAGTGAGACCTTGACTCAACAACAAAAACAAAAGCAAAACAAAAAAAATCTGAAGTAGTGTAAAATATTTTCCATTAAACATAAATGCATTGCTTTGGTAGGACGACATCCCGCTTTCAATACTATATTGCCTAAAATGTTATTGGTACATTATAGTATGTGAGTCTATACATGAATGCATCACTGATCCACTTGGTGTCAAACAAAGTGATTCAGTTTAAATGATCATCTTTCTACACATTGATGTAGTAATGCAATGGATGTATTTGACTATTTTCCACAGTCAGCACAAGTTGGTGACAATTATGCAAAACATAATTGGTAATTAAATTGAAATACTTGTTTTAATGATGATAGAATGAAACTACTTCTCTAGTTTATAAAACAAATATGGCCACATTTTCAAATGTAAAACAAAGTCTCAGTGTTAACACAAAATTGAGTGAAGATACACAAGCTAATATAACAATGAAACCAGTAAAGGAAAAAAGAGACAGGAGAGGAAGTTAAGTAGGAAACATCCCAATCAATGGCAATTAGCATTTGCTGTGGCAAAGCAAAATGCGAAAGCTGCTTGTTTTATCAAAAAACCAAAGATAATAAAGGAAACAATATTAAGAGACAATTTCAGCAAAAACATGGTGAATTTGATGCTGTTTCCTCTCAACAGTTAAAAAAGATTCAGTGAAATAAGTCATCCAAAATCAGAATTAAAAGTCAACAACAAGAAAAAAAATTTGATAACTTTTTACATCTCTGCTTATAACTCTGGCCAGCTGTAAAGCATCTTGGATTCATAAACCAGTTTATGCAACTGCTGAAAGAAACAGAAAACCATGAATTATGGATCATACGCTCTTTGCCAATGATCTCTGGTTGAGTCACAGAATAATTTTACAAAGATTCGCTGTACAATTAACTTCAATACAAGATTTTCTTCACACAAAAATAACGTGTGCCAAATATTCAATAAAGACAAAAATAAGCAGTGTAACTTATGTTTTTTTCAAGGCTATCACACTACCTATGAAAAAGCTAAATTTGAAGCTCCAAAGAAAGAAAAAGCTTATTTGTGACCTAGCTAGAGAGGGAAAATTTATGTCAAAAGTAATACTTTTCATAAGACAAATAAACATAATGGTTTTGTACCTTTCTCTAACTTGAATCAATATGTAGAAGATTTTGTTGAAATTACAAGTATTATATGAATTACCTTCAAAATCTACAAGAAAAATGTGAATACTTTGTTGCTATTGATAACTTTAGGGTTGGTTTACAATTGTTACAATACTCTTTTGAATTCTGTTGTTAGTAATTTTGAGTTGGCATAATAATTAGTGAATTTACCAAATTTGAAAAGATGTAGCTTTGAAAAAGAAAATTCTTCTAAAAAAGATATAACAGTTTTGTCAATTTAGATGCAAATAATGGAAGGAAAATGATTTTTGACACTAGATTCAGTTATTGGAAAATTTAAGTATATTTGGAATTTGGTTATACAAATCTATTTTTTCAATTATAAATTTTATGAAAGCTCAATACAGAACAAGTATTTCAAGAAAAAATTTAGCATCTCAAGTTAGATCTTCTATAATTGTGAAATGCATACCAAATTTTAACACTTTCCATAAATAAAAAAATAACAAATGTCTCATTAAAACTTTTATATTTATTACATGTTAAAATGATAGCAATGAGGTAGACTGGGTTAAAGAAAATGTATTATTAAAATTATTTCACCAGTTTCTTTTTCATTTTCTTAGTGTAATTACTAGGAAATTTAAAGTTACAAAAGCGGTTCACATTATATATCTAGAGAATAGTTAGAGACCCTGGCTATTCAAAGTAGTCTTTTTTCCAGAAGCACTGTTATCATCTGAAAGTGTCTTGGAAATGTAGACTCTCAGTCCCTAGTACCTATAACATAAAATCTGAATTTTAACAGAAATCCAGGTTTGGCCAAGATGAAGTAATAGGAAACACATTTACCCTTCTGCCTCAGACAACCAAAAGAAGAGGAAGAGGAGAAGGAGAAGAGAAAAAGGAGGAAGAAGAGAGACAAGGAAAGAAACCAGATATATGATAGAATATATCTGATATATGATAGAATAGTTTTTCAGGACATAGGACACATCAGGAAGCAAATGAGTGAATAAGACTATGACTATTTCAGCTTATTGCCCAGCAGACTCTCTGATTTGAGGATACAGAACTGAGAGTCTGAGGAGACCCAAGCAGTTGGAATTTGCAGGACAAAGTACCAAATTGGAGAGAATGTCACAGAGAAAAAACTCAAGAGATCTCAGCCCTCATGTATTCAGTGTACGTGTGTGAGCAAACTACCTGTGACTGGGGAATAAAATACCAGAAAATAATAGAGATAACAGTGCCTAGTGCTGATGCAGTCCTGAAAGTCATGCCTATTTCCATCAGACAGACTGGAAAACCCCATTAATCCAGGGACACTGGGTGCTCGGAAAGATGTTGCCTCCACAGTAGGAAATAATTAGTCCTAGACTGAGCACTGCTCTAGTTCCACCTAACATTAAAAGTAAGACATAAAAGAATCAACTTTCTCCAAGTAATTTATCTACATCCTGAGACAAAGCTCAACACCCAAGAAGGTAACATCACAATGTCTGGCATCCGCCATGCGCAGTGGCTCACACTTGTAATCCCAGCATTTTGGGAGGCTGAGGCAGGTGGATTGCTTGGACCCCCGAGTTCAAAACCAGCCTGGGCAACATACCGAAACCTCACCTCTAAAAAATACGCCATGCTAACACCAATTCAAAGAAAGCTGAAGTGGCTTCATTAATATCAGACGAAGTAGATTTTAGAACAAACAGTGTCAGCTGGTATAAAGAAGGTCATTTTGTCATTATAAAGTGCCAGTTCATCAAAAAGACATAATACTTCTAAACATTGTTTCACCTTAATAGCTATGCTTCAAAGAACTGCAAAAAGAAATAAATTCACATAGTCACATATTTCAATACTGCTCTCTCAATATTTAATAGAACAAGTAGAAAGACAATCAGCAATTATAGAAAAAGTTTGAACAAGGTCCCCAGGTGATTTGCATGTACATTAAAGTTTGAGAAGCAAAGTTCTTACACTATTAGTAATGGGTAGACAGTACAAATCCAGGTCGACTTCTGGCAAATTTTTCTTTTGGCTTCTTACCAGTATCATTGGAACTAGTGTTCTTTTTGTGTGTTTTCCAAGCTAATCAGGAGTTAGAGGAGAAGGCATTTTCAAGCAAACTAACCTTAAAAAATAAAGCATAAATGTTGGAGATGGTAAAATTGAAAAAGACTGAATTTATTCAACTCACAGACCTGGAAAAAACACTAGCCCTGCCACTTAGATTTTAAACTCCTTGAGGCTTAATGCACTCATCCATGGGACTACAAATACACGAAGGGCTACAATACCAAATACAGTGCATAACATGCCCGATAGACATTAGTCCTACATGCACTGACTAGTCAACGTGAACACCCTCGGCAAGGAGATGAGCTCTCCAACACATCTGTTTAAGTAATTCCAGTGAAGATGAGCAAAGTCAATATCAACAACTGCAAAGCATGCCAATATCTCCACTTTGATCACTGAAAATCATAAGACATCATTCAGTGGAGCCAATCCTTTTCTTTTCCACCCTCAATGAAGAGCTTTGCTTTATTTATGGTGGCAATTTACACTTTTCTAATAGCTGTTGACTTCTAGCTCATGTCAGATTAACAAAGAAAGGAAGAGGCTGAACAGCTTTATAACAAAGTTTTAAATTATGGTAAATATAATATCAGAAATAACCATAACTATTTTAATTTTGTTTTAAAAAAAATCTGTGATTTGTTATTAGCCCCAAAGAACCAAGGGTAGAATACATGGGACTAGAAGTCAGAAAATATAGGTTCCAGGCTGGACCTTGCCACCTGCCTGCTTTATGCTCTTGAACAGAACACTTTTCTTTGTGAACCTTAATCTCCTTATCTATAAAAGAAAGATGACAATTCCCTGTTCATCTTACAGAGTGCAAAAATAATTAAAAGAGATCTTTGTGAAACTATTAAGCACACTTAAGTGCAAGGTATTATTATTTTGAATGACTATGAGTATTGTTTCCTCCTATTAATATAGAAAATTGAGAGGTAATTAGAGTGGGAAAAAAAACTGTTAAATTAGCAAGCTATTGTTCTCCTTTTTACACTTAGGCGCTCAAAACTGTAACAACAAGCATAAGTTTTTAAAATGCAAAAGTTTCCTAAATTAATACTGAAAAGGTTTTTCTGTGAGGAATAAAAAAGTATAGTAACAAGAACAAGTTTGAGTAACTTGTGCAAGACTGTATCATAAAACCCTAGAAGTTAGAAAATTCTGGCTTAACACTGACCCAAACTTTCTCCCAAAAACTTAGTTAGAAGGTTAAGGAAACAGTGGCAACATTATACCTCAATAAAACTGTTTAAAGAAAAATGAAAGAAAACAGGGTAAAGATCATTTCCCACATTTTATAGGCTAGAATTCTTTCCACATCAGCACTAAATTGGCCTTTGGAAGATGCACACATTAAAAAACAACAACAAAAACCCAGTGTATGAGTCCCTACAAATTTGGGGCAATAAATGTCTTTAGCAAAAAGCAGGCAGATACTTTGATTCTAGCCTCTAAACCCAACTTAAGGGTACTAAAAGCTCCAACCCTAAATTAAGTTTTGTTCTTAAAACTACTGCATGAACATCAAGCCGAGCTTCTGGAATTCCCTGTTACACATGGGACCTCATTGTGACATCACTACCACTTATTTATTGGCTTCATGCACTAGAAAGTGAATGTGACCTTGGACTTGGAAGTTCTGGATTCAAATCTCAATCCTTTCACCCACTAGATAGGTAATCTGGCCAGTTGATTGACATCTTGAGCTTCATGTGGCTCACCTGTGCAATGGGAATACTACTGCTTCTTCACCTGGTGCTTGTGATTAAATGGCATCAGATGTCTTAAATGCCTAGAAGATGTCTTATATGCCCAGCATATAAAGTGCTCCATATTTATAAATTTGAATAAACATCTCTTAAATTGCAAGTATTCATGACAAGTTATTTTCACAGGACTTTGAGGCTTTCAATTTTCAGTATTCACTGTAAAGAAGGCATTACTCTTCACAAGAGCTGCTTGTCCCACCAGAATATGAACAGTGCTTTGAGAAGAAGGAGAGGGGCAGAGAAAAGGGGAGGAGGAAGAGGATAAGGGGGGACATCTTGAGGGAGAAAAAGTATCTCAGACTGTAAAATCTATTATTTTCATTTTTAAAATGGCCTCCACTCCCCTGGCTATATTAAAATTGGGAAATATTAAATCTCTAGGCATCCTCATGTTTACCTATACTTGGTGATGGTAACTAATCCGGTAAGCCTCAATATTACGGAGGCAACTTTGCCTGTTTCCACAGCTCATGAACTCTTCCCAGTTGTCCCTAGAATCAAAAACAATGGGAAAACCATTTGGAAAATTTGAAAAGACAAAACAGAAAAGTTATTGTTGGGTAACTACAAGCAATCCATGTGAACATGGCAACCCAAGAGGATAAAAAACTCGGAGGATAAAAAGGTTTGGGTGAAGACTATGCAAACACTGCACTTAACTTTTCAAAGCCAATTTCTAACTGAAATGGGAAAAGTGGAGAAGAACGTGTATTTTTCAAGACTTGGATATGGGGCAAGTAAAATATGGGTGGGTTGATAAATGCTGGTACTTTTACAACCAGATAAAGGGTGCTACTATTTGAACCTAGCACTGGTTATCTGTGCTCAGAATGAAAGTGAGAAGTTTTCCACAATCAGTTTGCAATTTCCTCTAAAGCTTTTTTTTTTTTCCTTTCTTTTTAAGAAATTTAGATATGAGATGGAACCAATTTGTTCATGGAAAAAAATAAAGTGCTTTCACTGCCTGCTGTTACTAACTTGTGTTTTCCTCCAACACTGTGAGAACCAAGTACATAGAAAAAAAAATGCCATGCGATGAAAGCTTTTAGTTTAAAAAAAAATGATGAGGAAGTTGTTTTTTTTTTTAAGACTCATGTTGGGTTTACATAAATAATCAACCAAAACATCTTCCAACCATATAATTTTCTTGTCAAGCATATAGTATGGTTTTCTTTTTCCTGGAAACCTAATGTCAGAAGTATATAATGGTGACTGTTTTTCAAAAGATAATTGGATAATTCTAAGGTCAGAATGAAAAAAAAATATAAATCCTATTTTAAAGTCTTCTATCTAATTCAACTTTAGGACTTGGATGGAAATAGTCTAACACTGTTTGAAGTATGTTTCTCTAAACTTGAGCTCATGATCTACCAATTTTTTCCAGGAAGTTCTCAGCCGTATCCTTAGAGCTTTTGGACTTAAAAACTGATGGATTAAACACTGTGGTCTCTTAAAAACAAACAAAAAAACAGGTTCACTTCCAAATTTTCAAGGGGGAGTTTCCTTGTTATGGTACTCAGTTCAGGGTCAGAGGTCTATCTGTCTACTTGCAGAACATGCCTGTCAAAGCCTCTTCTGGAGCCCAGAGTGACTTAACCTGCAAAGGGCTCTCCTTTGTCCACAAGGTTTCATGTGGAAGACAGGATTTTGCTTCCCTTTGGGCCTCCCTTTTCCTGCAAAAGTGATAAGGTTCCTCCAACCCACCCAGCCAGTATTCTTAACAATCACAACAAGGTTTTACCAAGAGGACAGAGCCTTGAAATCCTTAAAAGGCAGAAGAGCGAAGAGAAGAGCTTTGTCATCTACAATGCACCGGATGTGAGGATGAGACCTCTGGGAGCCTGTACCAGTGCGCACTGCTACATCCTAGCAGGCAGGCTTCTGCTCAGTGAAGAACATCAGAAGAACAGACCCAAAGGAGGAAGTCACTCTCCCCTTCAGCAGGCCTGAAATAGAACCACTTTCCTCACCCAAGCACAGTTGAGAGCAACAAGGCACCAGGAACAGAGGCAGAGATTCTGGGGCTCCATGAGGCTGACGGCCAGCTTCTGCAATGCTCAGCATAGGGAAAGGGAAGCCTCTTTAGAAACAGAGTTGGCAAAATACTGAAGATAAAGGACACTCAGAGAAAATGCATAATTACAGACTCTGAGCAATCATCTAAACTAGATCCCCATGGTACCTCCTGTCTGTGATAGCGGGGCTAGGCTAAATCCCCACTGTCAATCCTTATACAAAATGGTCCCCAGGCCTCCTTCTTTCTTCATCTCATACAGTGATAGGGATGGTCAGAGAAGGAAAAGGAAACCTAGGAAGATAGCAATCTATCCTCTCATTTATTGCAAAAGGTTTATGACCTTGGATCTGAGTTCAAACCCAGACTTTACTACTTGTTTTACTTTGAGGTACTTAGCCTATCAAGTCTCCTACTTAAAAGACTGTGGATTAAAAAAGGTGCAGTCAAGTCTCAAAGCCCTCAGCACAGGGCCTGGCCAGTAGTGGATAGCAGTGATGCCACTGTCAGCAGCACCTCTGCCACGGCACCCTCTCGTCTCCAATACCCCTGGAAAGTGCTTCCATTACAGCACCCAGGCTTGCTTATTTACAAACATAGCCCTTGACTGTAAGCTCCATGAGGGCAGGATTCGCCCTATATTCTCAACACCAAGCATGCACGTAGGCACACATGTGCACATGCACATAAAAAAACACCCCATGTGGATAACAGGTTTGCTGAACAAATGGCTGAACAAACAGTCTGATTACTTTCATTTCTTGTTTCTACATAATTCCAATTTCAAGAATCTTTCTCCGGATGTTATTATACATGGGCAACTTGACTAAGTTAACTGAAGCTGGTGACCACATCAAGATTCTATGGCCAGCAACAACAGTGAAAGAATACTGCTGAAACAAAGACTCCTTGGCATGGCTGTGCTCCAGTCTTTACTGACATTAGGTCCTAGCCCACTGCTGTGAACAGAGTCCCAAATCTACTAGGGCAAGAAAACTATGCTCCCTTAAAGTGGGAAATTAAAGAACCAAACTCCCCGCTTTGGGATAGATAAGCATCCTCCCACTTTTTTCTGAACTAGAAAACAGCTGAACAAAGAGACATGTACGTTAAGTGGCAGACACACAAAAAATCTTAAGAGCAACGTTCTTACAGTGAACAAGGCCCAGGTGGGAGGTCTTGGAGCACAGACAAATCTGCCGAGAGTCTCTGGCAAGCAGGAGCCAAGGCCACCACTGTCACCCCTGCAGCTTTGCCTCAAGGCAGAGCAAGAGCATCCACCCACCATCCTGCTCCTTCCCTGACCTGAGCATACCTCTGGTTCACAGCTTTTGGGGGAGATGAAGATTTCTTAATCAGGTCAATCTGTTAAGGAGTCCTTGAAGCCTACTCCCCCTATGTGCTCACAGACAGAGGATCTTAGGTAGGTAGACCCCAATAATCCTTTCGAACAAAAGGACCCATCACAATCTTCATATGACCAATTGTTCCTGACTTACAAGCCAGACTGGCCACATAGCACTAACTCCTTTCCAAGAATTTTTAGAAATATAATTTGAAGGGAAAAAAAGCAAACATGAATTCTGCTCTGTGTATGTTCAATTTCCATTTGCAAGCGAAAAGTTATCCAAAACAAGCTTATGTTTCAGTTACTTTCAAGGTACTGCCATGGGAAAGGAAAGCCAAAATAAATTTCAAATAATTTTCCCCAAAGTTCAGGCCTTTTTAAGCACCCTGACCTGCCTAGTTTCAAAACTGATATTTCCCAGTGTCGATTCCAGAGAACCATTTTTAAAAGCAGGAGAGTTTCCTCTAAATAAAAACTTGGACAGGGCATTTAATGTAACAATTCCACTAAACAAAGGTGACAGCCAAACGGGGTTGAATCAGAACAAAGGCAGAAGAGTTTGCAAACTGTTAAGAAGAAATGAAGTGAAGAAAAAAGAATAAACCCATCCAGAAGCCCTGTCAAAAATGGGAGGAAGGAGGGAGGAAAGGAGAGGAGATGAGAGGAGAGGAGAGGAATGGAAAGGAAAGAGAAAGAAAGGATAGAGCAGCCTCCGGGTAGAGACAAAGTTGCACATGGGAGGCCCTGGGAATTGTAGACACGAAGGGTCAGCGAGCACAGAGGAGGGACTGGCTGGGCGAATGGGCTGGAGGACAAGCTGGCAGAAGTCATCAGAAAGGATTGCAAGGGGGAAACTTACCCCAAGTCAAAGAGCAGGCTGGACGGTGGAGGGAAAGCAATCAAACACCAATGACAGATGGAGACAGGGCAGGCAAGGCGAACACGTACTAAGACACTTGAAACCCAGGACTGCTGGGAGGTGCTGGGTGACAGCAACAGAGCAGGAGGGGCAGAGTGTCAAAGAGAAAAAGACAAAGGGTCTTAAAAGGAGGAGAAAGCTGCCAAAGTTTGGGGGGCTATTAGATTGGGGGGCAGTACTGTGGCTGCACAAGGAGTACTGGAGAAGTCTTGGGCAAAGGAGAGGCCTCCAGGGTTGCACCCCCAAAGCTCAGCACCTTCTTCCTCCTTTGGGGAAATGGCTGTTGTTTCTAACCCTTGGGGAGCACCATGCTGAGAGGACAACACTGTCACCACCACAAAGGGAAGGTGGCTCATATTCCAACAGTCCTCCAGTGGAAAAGAGGAGATAGGTTAACTTGGACCTTCCATCTATACCAGACATTCATCAAGGCGGGAATAAACAGCTTGACACTGTAAATGTGAAGTCATCTTCTGAAAGGAGCTGGGCTTGTTGAAAAAGGATAATGGGCCCAATAGCCATGCCAGGTCTCTGTGTGTACGTGTGTGTGTGTAACATGACAGAGGGAAGCATTTGTTAGAAAGCTGGCAATTGCACTTGAAAGACAAGACTCAGAAAACAACATGATACAAGGACAACTGTAACGTATGGAGAAATGTACTAAGAAAGAGAGACTGATCCCAGGGCAAGCCCCCACGGAAGGCCCAGTGAGGACCACTCTGACTGGAGTCAGAGCAAGCATGATGAAGCCTCGGGAAGAAGCTCTGTATAAGTGGACCCTTCCCATCAGGGGCAGTGCTGAATTTTGAGATTTAGTTCTGATCCCAGCCCATGCAAGGTTCTCAACTGTGGAGGCTCAATTTCTTCCTCTGCAAAATGGAATCCCCGGTCATCAGCCCTGAGAACCTCACAGAGTTCTGAAGAGCTTGCAATGAAAATAGCAGTAAAACCAAGTGAAGACTCAAACACTGTAAAAATCCATCATTACTGATAAAAGGGATGAAATACAAGATACACAAAAGTGTAAATGGAGCCCAGAAGGGGATTAAAGGGTTAGAATTGTGGGTCCAACTTACCAACTCTGAATCACTAGGGGATCTGAAGCAACAGAAGTTGTCAGGGCAAGAACCCCTAAGAGTGAGATGAGACTCAGAGTCAGAGGGTTTTACACACGTCCAAGCAATTATGGCTCGTTTTATAACTTATCATGGAACAAAGGAATTGAAGCTGACTGGATCTAATAAAGGAGTGTGATTTATGCTGTAGCTACTAGAGGGCCATGTGTTTACAATTCACAATAATTAGCAAGGCAAAATGTTTCAGGGTGCTGGAAGGAATTGGGAGATAAGAGGGTCTAGGTAGAGACACATATATCTGCAGGAATACAAAAGCTTCTCTTTGAAGTAATGCAATCGAATTTGATAAAGCACATCACACCTTGTCTATCTTCTGTACCCAAGCTTTCCTCCTCCATTCCTAGTGGCACATCAACATGCTGCATTTGAGCTGACATCATTACAATGGTCCTGAAAATGAGGAGGTGCTTCTGCCACTCTAGCCCTAATATGTTTGAACTGATTGTTCAAAATACTTAATATTTTAAGTATTTATTTGTGTCTGTTGTTTCTGAGCTGGGAGTCCATCCCAGCTGTCCCAGGCTTTATCCATCTTTAGAGGTTCCCCAGGACTGTCACACTGTAAACACTCAACATAGGCTTTGCTGAATTGACTAAAACAGCCAAATCATCGTGGATAAGTGACAACTTCTTGAAAACTCAAGTTTTCTCACTGACAAAACAAAGGGTATGGGCAAAATACCTTCCAGCTCTAACAAATGCAAAATAACTCAAGGTTCCAAACACACAAAAGCATTATCTGGAGACACATTGTAACTTCTATGTATTTCATGCAATAGAAAAATGTATATATAATTAAATCTGATCCATATGGCAATTTAAAAAAAACACTTATTTTTAATATTAGATCCCTTCCTTTGTTAGGCGAACAGAAAAGCAGCCTAGGCTTTAAGTATGGAAAAACTATAAATACCAGTTATCCTTAAAAAAAATTATTTGGAAAAAAAATGTTAATTCTGACATTTCCTTTTAAATCTCCTCCCCTGCCAGACTATATCTGGAATAACATTGACATAACAGAAACAAATAAGACTGCACACGATGTCTGCAGTGTAACAAAGGCTCCTGGGTTATTACCTTCCTTGTTTACTGAACAAAGGCAGCAAATGTGAGTACAGTTGCCCCAGCAGCTGGCAAGTTCTCTCCCATATGCGAAGTTGTGGAACAGCTGGGGAATGCAAGATGCTTCTGAACAAGCTGCTATGTGATCCAAAATAACGCCGCCTGTTCATCTTCCGTACAATGGAAGCGACAGCCCAGCGCAGGTCTGGCGCATGCCCCGCAGCCGCTGCTTTCTTCCCAGTTGGAGCAACAAGTGCTACCCATGGAGTAAGACGCTCAGATGCGCAGAAGCAGGGCTCTCGCTCCTGGCCCTTCGCACAGTGGCAATTGGGCACACGCACAGCTTGTCTTCCCAGGTGGGAGACAGCTGCATTTCACAACCAAATGTAAAACCTACATAAGGACAATCCCTTCCTGTACTCCCCATCCATGCACTTCTTGGAGATAACACTCACGGTAACTACACCATCGAGTGATGTTTAATGACATGATAAGGTTTCTTTATACAGCTGTAGCCCACAACCAATTGTTCAAAAGGTAAAAGCAGAAACAAAATCAAGAACTACAAAACAGCAAAAAAGACCTGATGCATTATAAGAAAATGATGTCTCTGTTTATATTTGCTAAATTGCAAAACTTACAAGTTTTTTAACATATTAAATAGCTGTGCTGCCTGTTCACTAGTTGTTCAGTTTAACTGACCTATACATCATGCTGTTACCATCTAAAAGCTCTGTTAGCAATTGTCAGAGCATACATAGTTGACCATATTTGAGCAAATAATTTTGAAATGTTATGTCTTAAACTCTCCTGCCTCTTCTGTCAACTTGGTGGCTCACCTTTTTACAGACTGTCAGAAAATATTGTTTTTCAAGGAAATGGCCTCTCTTTCCAAGAGTGGTCTTGTGCAATTTTCACAGAAGCAAATGTATTCCTTTTGTGCTGTAGATGGCTAGTGAATGAGAAAAGAGAATACTTGCTTCCTTTTCTCCAGTTAGTTTGGTTGTTTTTTTTTTCCCTATCATCTTGGCCCTGAGAATACTGGCTTTAAAGCTAAAAGAAAGGGAAAAGACTGGAGGGTCAGTCACATAGTTACACAGTGGTAAAGCCAAGAGAAAAGCGCTACAGTTCTGGAGCCTCTTGTAAATTCCTTGGGCAATTGGATACAATTTTTCATCACTATCAACCTGCCCCCCTGCCCCCCAACTTACTGACAAGGAGGAATCACTAACTGGACTATATTGCAGTACTGACTAATAAGCATAGTGAGTTCAAGGCAATATTAATGACCTGACCTCTCTGAATGAGGCGAGGAAGAGAAGAAAGGAGGATTCTGTTCTTAAACATCATTGTTATCAGCTGGCATCTGTTGAACAGTAACTATGTGCTAGGCACTGTGCCAAGTTTCTTACATGGATTATCTAATTTAATCCTCATAATTTGAAACCAGGAGGCACTATTATTATTACTGTCTTAAAAGAGAAAGTGAAGTTCAGACAGGCTGAGCAGTTACCCAAGGTAATAAATGGTGAAGGCAGGATTTAAGTCCTGCCATAGTAACTTCAGAAGCTTGCCCTGAATCATCCTGCCTGGCTGTTTCTACCTAGAACATTCTGAGTCCCAGACTGTCATTCCAGAGTTTCAAACATCTTTCTGAAAGGCAATACATTTTAAGTACATCCAGGACAATACCATAGTCCTATATCGTAAACTGGAGCTCAATGTTGCATTTAAATATGTGGATAAAACCATATTCTCAGATCCCTACAAGAAACCCTGGGGTCTTAACTAAGCAGTAAGTCTGACCGTTGTTTCCAAGGCAGTCTTCACTTAATTTTAAACACACATTCAGCACGGTGGCAAAGTCATATGCAGCTTAAACAGGATGGGAACTGCAACCCCTTGCCACAGGGAAGGCAAACAGTGCACCACACAGTGCAGAGTCTCTGACTCCAGGCTCACCTGCCCAACAAGACATCACCTGGAGCAAAAGACAGCCATTTCCGACTCTCTATAGAACTGTCATATAATTCTAAAGGTTTGAGGAAGAGACCTTAGTTCTCTTCACATACCTTAAGCTTTAAATAAGAGTTGGTTGAGTTGAGGTGCTGGCATTAATACAGCCAGGTATCTGTGGAAAGTCAAGCACATCCTAAAACCTGAACCTGGGGTCCTGCCGTACCCAGCAATCCATAAGCTCTCCAGCAACAGCGCTGCCGAAGAAACTGGGAGAAATGAACAGTCTTCTTTGGAACAGGACAGACTCTTAGCACTGTTAAACTCTATCAGCTTCCGTTTCCTTATCTGTCAATTAGAAACAAACTCCTGGGATAGGGCTGCGAAGTTTGAAAGAGAAATGAAACGTGAAGATCCTTCCAATGTAAGTTTCTCTCAAACATTAGCACTTCATAAAAACCAGTTCCTGCCCTTTCCTTAGAACAGAAGAAGGGGCGGAGGCCCATAAGACAAGACAGGGAGGCGGGAATCCCACCCACCGATTGCTGGGGCTAGGGTTTCCCACCGCGCAGTATGCCCGGGGTGCTCTCTTCGGCAGCACGTCCTCACTCCCGGCCACGTCCTGGGAACGCCCGGCGCGCAGCGGAGACACTGCACAGGCATTTCCATGACAATGCTTGTCTCTGCGCTCGAGTTTGCAATAAGTTACCACAACCTGGAGAAGGGGTAGGGGTGGCAGGCTGGATCGTCTCTAATTTCCCCAGCTGGCCTCTCCCCTTCCGCAATACACAGAATTCCCAAGATCTGTGGTGCCCACCGCTGAAGCGCTTAGCCCCGCACCTGACCCAGATAGAGGCCTGGATCGGAGCCTCCCCCTGCTCCCCCCCGCCACCCCCGGTAATGCAATTACCGCCTCCTGGAGCCGCCCTCCAGGTGCCGAGGCTGCTGGCTGTCACCGGGACTGAGCACTCCCTTGGGGCGCCTGCAGGCGCGCAGAGACTGCAGGGAGGGCGCGGGCCGGCGGAGTGCAAGGAGCGGGCAGGCGGGGTGCAGGACGCGGGCAGGCGGGGTGCAGATCGCAGGCCTCGGACCCGGAACAAGGGCGCGGGGCCGCTGCAGCTCTGGCCGCTCGCGGCGGGGTCAGCAGAGGAAGCTGGCGGTGTCGCAGCTCTGAACCCTCGCGCGCCCTTCCCCAGGCCGCCGGCGTCCCCGCCTCCTCCCGCGTAACGGGCGGCCACGCCAACTTCCCGAAACTCGGCGGAGAGGAGTCCCGGCCGGCCCGCTCCTCCCCGCGGCGCCGGGACGGAAGTGGGTGGAACTGCCGCGCCGCGCCTTTGTTCCCGCTCCGGGACCCGCGGGCCGGTCGCAGCCCCCATCGCGGCCCGGGACCCGCGCCCCCTCCCCGCGGCGGCCCCCGGTCCCCGCCTCCGCCCCGGCAGGACGGCCGAGAGCGAGTAAGGCTGACCCACCTCCGCCCGGAGAGGGCGCGTCCAGGCGCCGGCCGGCCCGAGCCCACGCTGCCCGCGGCCGCGCGCAGGGACCGTCCTCACCTTCCCGGGCTCCCCACCTCCGGGGCAGAGTCGCCGCTGCCGCCGGAGAGGCCGGACAGCCCTGCCCTCTTGGCAGCGCCACGGCCACTCTCGCCTTCGGAGCGAGGAGCGGGTCCCCCGGGATGATCCACTTTGCTCCTTACCTGAGGCTCGAGTCCCTCCCTCCGCCTGCCCGCGTGCGCTCGGGAGCGGCGCCCTCTGCCGGGCCACCAGGCGGGAGCCCTCGGGACGCGGCGAGGAGCAGGGCGGGGTGGCGGGAGCGCGGAGAGGAGCTCAGCGCCTCCCGCCGCGGGTCACCCCCTTCCCAAGCAGGGGTTAGGGCGCGGGGACCCTCCCCCCGGGACACGAGCGCGCGCTCGGAGCCGTCCCCTTCGAGGGCCAGCCCTGTCCCCGGAGGTGGCCCGAGGAAACCGCGATGAGTCGGCACTACCAGGTCCTGTTTTAAAACACTGTAAAGGCAACTCTTAAACTGCTTGAAAACCAAGTTTGTGTCCCGTGTCTCGGCGGCTGTCCTCCGTTCGAATTAAAGGGACAGAGGAGAGGGCGGTGGCCTGTCACACCCTCCCGGGTCCCAGGGCTAGGGGAGGCTAGCGGCGAGCTCCTGGCGCCGTCGCAGCTCCAGGGCTCCGTGAACTGTCGGCTCCCGATGGAGGCTGGAGGCCGGGCCAGCGTGTCGCTCCCAGGAGGGGGAGTGGCTGTCCCTCTGCCTCGCTCGACATCGCGCCAGTAAATGTACTCCCAGAGTTCGCCTCTTAGCGCCCCCCAGGTCCTGTGTGAAACTCTGGAGGGGACGCGAAGGGGAGAGGAAATCTTCACGCGAGGGCCCGCGTCCCGCCGCCGAGCGCGTCTACACCCGCGCCCGGCTTCCCGCTCCACTCACCTCCTCGGCGCGCTCCTGCCGGGCCCCGGCCGCGCCCGCCGCCCTCGCCCACCTGCTGGCCCGGGGACGCACAAAGTTTCCGCGGCGGTGAGGGCGGGTACGCACGTTGGCGCAGGACCTCGGTGGGGCGACACGGTCCCCGCACCGGGAGGGAGTGCTGAGCCCGGGTCGCCGCAGCCGCGGGAGCAGAGCTGTTGCGCGCTGATCAGGGAAGGCCGGCGCTTCCTCCCCGAGAGCCAGCGCGCGAGTCCGGCGCGGCTGCGGGCGCCGGGTGTTAAGTGGAGGCCAGGGTGGCGACTGCCGGTGCGCTGAGTGGCTTGGACGGCGCGCCAGGCCTGCGGGGCCCACGCCACCACCACCCCCGCCCTTCCCCCGGCGCGCTCCCGTGCTGGCCTGGCTCGGAGACGCGCCCCCGCGCAAGCGCCGGCGGCTCCGGGGCTCTGGGCTCTACCCTCCCTCCCCTTTCCCCTGTTCCCGCCGCTGCCCGGAGGCCGGGGTTGCCGTTTACCCTGGAGCCCTGAGGGCCGCTCTGAGTTTCCAGCCTTCCCAGCGATAAACCTGGCGACCTGTGCGAACACCGTGGCCCAGAGCGCTCTAGGCCAGTTGCCAAGGAGACCGTCCTCGCTGGCCACTCACTATTGTGACAAAAGTCACGTCACCCCCAACGGCCAGTCTCCACGGGACCATAACTACCTCGGTGGCTCCTGCGTTTCAGGTACATTAGTATCCCCTGAAACGGTTTAAAACACGTGCTGCCCCTCTTCTGGCCCCTAAGGTGTCTAGTTCTGTAAGTCTTCCATGGGGCGCGAAAATTTGCATTTCTAACAGATTCCCAGGTGATGCTGAGACAGTCGTGAAGATTACATGAGTTGGGGCTTGTGGAAATACTTGGTAAACCGCAAAGCAGTAGATTCATTTTAAACATGTAAGAGATGTGACTTGTCTGTTTCAGCAGGTAGTGTTCGCATTTAATTTCCTTCCAACTCAGCTTCTTTTATTCTGGGTGTTAGACTGCTCTATGTATTCTTCCTGAATATGCACCAAGCTTATGTAGACCGGCACGAGTCAGTAAAAGGCAAAGTGAGTGTACTTGTGTTCAAAGGCTGTCATAACAGAAGACCACAGACTGGGTGGCCTAAACAACAGAAATTTATTTTCTCACGATCTGGAGTCTGTTTTGGAGACTGTTGGTTTCTTCTGCGACCTCTATCCCTGGCTTGTAGATGGCTGCCTTCACTGGTGTCTCACAAGGCCTTCCCTCTCTGTGTCCTAATCTCTTCTTATAAGGTCACTAGGCCTATTGGATTAGGACCCACCCATATGACCTCATTTTAACTTAATTACCCCTCTAAACTCTCTCTCCCAACACAGTCACATTCAGAAGTACTGGAGGTTGTGAACTTTGCATATGAATTTGGGAACACAATTTAGCCCATAACTGTGAGCTTCACTGCCTAAGACAAGAAAAGAGACCTAGCTTCTGTCTCCCCTACTCCCTTCTCCATCCCATCCCCTCCACTGTGAGCTGACCCTCAACTCACACACGGCCAAGTGCTGTGATTGGAAGCTGGGAGACCTGAAAATCCAGTAAAGAAACAGCCCTCTAGACTCCACTCATGGGCCTCTGGAAGACACACAGCACAATACCCCAATGTGTGAAAGAATATGGGGAAACTGTCAGGAATTGGGACCCCTGTTGGGCAAGCATTTCAGAACTGGCCTCAAGCCTTTGTCCAGAGTCACCTTACCTTTGTCTTGCCCTGCCTGTGAAGTGTGTAATCTCCAGTAGGCACCGGAAGGAGGGACTGCAGTGGATTAATACATCCAAAACTCTCTGTGCCTCCTACCATCTGTAGGAACCCCGGGCGACATTTGCAGCTAGGGCAAGCAGGAAGGAAGCCCAGGCAGGGCTGTTGTGCTGAATGCAAACTGAAAGGCATCAGAAAGACTGATCTTTCGCAAATCAGTAATCTCCCTTAATTTGGGACCTTCCCAGGGTCTTATCCCCAGTGCTGCTGCCGCTACTTCCTCTCTTTTCTTTGTGGTTTCATCCAACCCTTGACTTCTTCTAAGACCAAGCTAGATCTCTCCCTAAGTGGCTATCGGATCACCACAGACACTGCAAAGTCAGTGCATGCATCCATGATTGGACTCTTCCCCAAACTTTGTCCTCCCTGCATTCCCCATCTGAGTGGATGGCACAAACCCCAGCGGTTCCTGCTGGAAACCCGGGGATAAGCCGAGGTATGGCCCTCTTCCTCACCAGCGTCAACCCACCTACTACCTTGTCCCTAACACCCCTCAGAGGCCTCTGTCCTCCCACTCCCACCACCAGAGGCCCACCCACTCCTTTCTGAATTAGGGACCCCTCACTGCTCCCACAAGTGTTTGGACCATTTCTTCTCTGGCCATTGACACCAGCCTCCGAGACCCCCACTCCAGCCCAGTTTCTTGGCCAGCATCTCCACACCACATCTTCAGTGGTCTCTCAAAAACAGAAACCTAGCAACCCTGCTTTTCTTCTTAAACCCTTGCTGTGGGCTCCTTGGATGTGTCAGGAGAGCATGCAAGCTCCTGGGCCCATTTGTGGTGGTGGCCCCATCTGCGCCCTTCATTCCAGCCCTAGGGACCCTTTCATGCCCTCTGAAAACAGCCCCCTCCAGGAGTCACCAGCTCCAGGAGGCCTGCCCACTTTTTCTGAATTAGGGGCCCCTCACTGCTCCTACAGCACCCCACATGGGTTTCAGTCATACCCCTTAGAACAGCTGTATTATAATCACTGGGCCACTTTTCTGTGACCTTCATTAAACTGTGAGCTCCTAGAGGATAAGAACCTTATCTGTTTTGGTAAGTTTGGAGTCTATGTTGGACTTGATGCTCCAAAAAATTTTATATATATGTGGTATATTTTGCATATTAAATAAAGATGAAGTATTGTTTTCATGAAACTCTTGTTTCCATTCGCTATATCTGTGAATTGTGTGTGTTTATGTGTGTACAGGATTGTTAGCAAATGTATTTCTTCGTGTGGGTCACAGTTAAAAGGCTGTAGCAACAACTGCCTTAGGCTGTGCTGGAGCCGTGCTCACTAGAGAACCCAAATTTATGGAGATGTTAGAAAACGGTGCAATTAAGCAAAGAACATTTTCTGGAAAGAGATACCCTGAGCCAGTATTTCCATCAAGGAGCTGGAAAGTGGAGAGAGAAACACAGCGCGCTCTCTGCAAACAGTAGTGCCCTATAAAGGCTTCTGTGGCCTGGAGGTGAGTGAAAATGTGTAAGATGGCATGAGAAGTCCCCTTGACTGGAGTCTGTTGGGAGTAAGAAGAAATGATGTTGGTGATGCAGAGAGGGAAGGAAGCCTGATTTGCTGCCAGACACGCCTGGTGTTCCTGAGGATCCCAAACAGGAGTAGGAGGTACAAGGACATGGGATTTCCTAACCCAGTTTCCATCACAAATGTGCCAAGGTTAAAAGCAAGTTATTAAACTAGCCTTTGCCAAAATAAAAATACTGCTTTATCTGTGTAGAGTCAGAGATCTAAGACGTCCAGGGTGATCTGCAGTTCTCACAACAATATGCTCAGTTGAAAGGCCGCTCTTTCTCATCTCCAATAATCCACTAGTCTGGGAGGCTGTTGAGAGGGGCAGAAGTGAGACAGGGTTATGTAACAAAGGAAGACAACAAGCAGCCCATAGAAAACTACAACCTTGATGGCTATGCCAAATATTTCCATCCCTATTAAATGCCTTTAACCAAAGACCCTAGGTTTAGCTCACAGACATTTAGAAGGTAATGTTCTCACTCCCTAAAGTTTAGAATCTGAAAAAGAAGGTTGCCATGTAAATAAATAATACTTATTATTGCTATTCTCTCTCTTGCTTTCTTTTTCTTTGCGTTAGTTATTCTGGTCTGGGCAGATTAGAAGAGTTGAAACTTGGGTCAGGGGAATATGGAAGAGATTTTTTAAAGGAACACAAAAAGAGTAGACCAGATATAGTCTATATTGAAAAGAAATTCTAAAAGACATCTTCTCTATTCTTCTACCTCTAAATAGAATTACACTTGGCCATGAATATTATTATAGAATTATACCTCAAATTTGGAAGATGGACAAAACTGGAAAAAAATCAGACTATGGCAAGCATGAATTTTAGCAAAACTTTAAAGTGGGTTCCAGATTCTTCTTCTCCAGCTTTTGAAATAAAAAGCAAAGCAAAACAAACAAACAAACAAAACAGGATGGATTAGCAAAAAGAAAATGTGGTTTGAAAAATTCCTGGATGCTGAAATATTATTTGGTATTATTTATAGCACTGGCCATGTTTCAACCATTGAAACTACACTAGATGGGTAGCAGCTGAATTTTCTTCCTAAGTACAGAGAAGATTCCTTAGCTATTGTTATGGTTTGAGTATGGTTTGTCTTTCTGTGATGAAAGTTGGCCTCCAATGTGGTAATGTTAGGAGGTGGGGCCTAGTGGAAGATGTTTGGATCAGGGTTGGAGTAGGGGGAAGATCCCGCATGAAGAGATGAATGCCTTCCAATGGGGTAGAGTGATTTCTTGCTCTTGTGGGAATGGATTAGATCTTGAGAGAGCAGGTTGTTAACAAAGACTCTGTTTCCTCAGTTTCTCTCTCCATGTGATCTCCTTGCATATGCCTGCTCCCCTTCCACTTTCTGCTATGAGTGAAAGCAGCCTGAGGCTCTCACAAGATGCTGCCCAAACTTGAACTTGACAGTCACCAGCATTGTAAGCCAACTGATCTTCTTTTATTAGCCAGGCTAAGGTATTCTGTTATAGCAGCATAAAATGGACTAAGGTAGCCATATTTCATCTTCCACACCTTGTCTTATCTAATTTTATAATCAATAAACCCTTCTTTAATGCCTTGAAAATTCACAGTATTTTGGGTACTAAAAGGAACATATAACAAAAGGTTTTAATACAAATATAAAACACAGGTGGGGCAGAACTCAGCAGAAAGTTGTTCATACCCTTCAAAGCAGCTGTTGTAGGAGGACATGTAGTTATTTTCTTTATGCTACTGCCTCTTTTGACACTACAAGCTTTCTTTAGGCTATTAAAATGGGTAGAAAAACTTCATCCTCTGAGAGAAATGGCTGAATGTGTTCAGAGCTTACTGAACTGGAGAACCACATCATTTTTGCTCAAAGGAGTTGTAAAAAGTATACAGAAGGATCTTTCAGACCCTCATGGTAGGAGATGGCCAAAGGCCCATGAGAAGGATTTAGCTGCTGAATCCATAATATATAGAATTCATCATGAAGCAACCTTTCCCTGCACCTGTACTTGGCTTTTGCTTACTCTATGCCTCACCTGTCACTTCCTCCTTTCAGCCTCCTGCTGGCCCCAGTCTCTTTTTAGTTTAGCACTATAGTTTATCTGCCTCTCAATCCTCTGAAAGTTGCAGAGTCAGCTTGCTTGGGTTCAAAGCTGTGTTACTTTGGGCCAGTTATTCAATCTATAATATCTACAAACTGGGGATAATAATAGTACTCCCTTCTCAGGACAGTTGTAAACTCAGGATAACACCTCAAACATCATGAGTGGTTTATAAATATTGACCTTTCTTAGTTATTACAAATTAAAACTTCAGCCATTGTTCCCTCAGTGAGTCACCTATTTGAATGAAAGCCACTTAAGCTATTCAACGTTGCCACCAGTCTGTGGATGCTGGGATAGTCCTTTCATACATCATCAGAAGCATTGCACTTCCTTGTTGCAACAAATTCTTACTGAGATCTTCAGGCTCTGTACATGGCACTAGGTAGAACGTTATAGGCTGGCATTTTTGTATTTGAGATGACAAATGAAACAGACATTATTTGCAGTTCACCACGAAATGAAGTGTGAGGTGTACACATTATATTTATATGCTGCCTTTCCCAATGGACTGTCAGTTCCTTAATGACCAACCTCCACTGCACTCACTGAAAGGAAATCTGTCCTTTGCCCTGGGCTTCCTTTCTAAATAGTCCCCAGACTCTCCAGAGTTGCTGTGCTAATATTCTGCCTTCTGCCATCAGTGGAACCCCTTGGGAGTGCCCTCAAGCAGACCTTCACAACTTTGTACCAGTGCTCCAACAGGTATGTCTGGGGACACCTACGAGGGCCTCAGTTGGGACGTGAGTAGAAGTGAGCCGGTGAAGAAAGGTGGAAAGGTAGAAGGAAAGCCTCAGCAAGAGGTTTCTCTTATCATGCCAAGAATCTTGTCCCATTGACTATTTGCTTCAGATAGTAGACATGCACTTTTATGCCAGCATAAAACCACCCTAGTGACCTTGAAAATACTACCCCTATTTGCTGTGACATTCATCTTGTAGGATTATCCCTGCTTTTACCAGTCAGATGAGGACCAGTCTTACCTCTTTGGAGTGACCCCTGGGATAGTATGCTCCCCCACACTGGGGCTCATTACAACAGTGGTGGACGTACTGCCACCGGATGACAACCCCTGCTGTTTGGAAAGTTTCCTGAACTTCTTTCAAGCTCAACCTAAGCCCAAGCCCATATGCTGCAATTGAAGCCTGCTTCCTCCAGTTCTATTCCTGGGCGCGACAGCAAACAGCTGGTTGTTGATCAGAGCCAGGATAATAATCCTTCACGTAGCTGAAGATCCTCCTGCTTTTGTTGTGTCACTGAGCTACCGCAGAGAGAAGACTTTTCTTATCAGTTAACCCCTGTTTATTAAAAACAATCCTTTTCTCTGCCTTATAAAAACTTGCCTAACTGTAAACCAGGATTTTATTTAATGTGGCAAGATAAAAAAAAGTAAGTAATTCTCCCTTTCAGTAGAAGCTGGAATAACACAGGAAATAAAAGGCTAGCAACACAGTCAGAGGCTGGCTGAGCTTTTTCCTGCTGCGGATACTGATCTAAGATGTGCCTTCTGACTCTAACCTGATATGCCTTGGAGTGGATGACATCAGAAAAGGTTTAAAGGAACCTCACTACAGAAAATAAAAGCCAACAGACTTGCTTAGCCACGACATGAAGTTCAGCAGAGCTCATCCAAGGGCTTCACCAGGCCCAATCTAGGGAAATCGAAAAGGTTGGCCCATTGCACTTGGACATAGTCAGTGTGCAATCGCTCGGTTGATACAACGAGGAGGTTTGCAGACAAGTTACAGGAGTATCTTATGACCTTGACCTAGAAGTTGCACTTAAACCCTACAGGCATGTCCCTCAAGAGGGCTCAAAGAGAACCAGCAGGAAATCTGTGCTGAGGATAAAAATCTGAGGTTAATCATAGGTCTTAAGAATAGCGCTTTCTTCCAGACAGTGTAATAGATCTTTCCTAAGAGATCAAGATGCTGCTGCAGAGCCAGCCAGCACAATGCCCACGCTGCCAGGTGTGGAGGCTCTGTTCTCGGGGGTGGTGAGCATGCTGGGCGGTGAACCTTAGACATCGTGTACACTTTCTGATTATTGCTGCTGCTAGGTTCTTGCCACCTAGCAGTTGGTACTAGCTGTCCCTTCCCCACTCCACACTGCCCTTCCTTCTCAAAGTCAACAGGAAGCTCATAGTATTAGCTCAGTTGCTTTCAACCTCACTAATAAGATTCTCTTCATGCTGGCTTCAAGAGTGAGACTCCATAAAGAAAAGTCTAGAGGCTTTTAAGGGCTCACTTGGTTCAATGGCACTGGGTCTCTTTCCTCATGAGACAGGAGTTCATCCTTGGTTTGGTGCAGGAATGCTGCAGCTGGTCTTAGGCCTCATGTCTGTGCTTGACAATGTCTACAAGAAAAAAGAAAAGTCATTTTTGGAAGGTCTTTAAGAAGACAGAGAAATAAATTCTCCTGAAGCCCCCAAGAACCTGAAGCTTCTTTTAGGCCTGCTGTTGGCCTAAGTCACACGTGCTCACCCCTGAATCAGCTCAGGAAAGGGAGAGGCCAGCACCCCTTAAGCATATATTCAGGCCCACCCTGCAGTTGAGGGTGTTTGTTGTGTTCTCCTGGGCCCATGACTGGAGGGGGAAGGAGGGGATCTGAACACAACTAGGATTCTGTTACCAAAAAAAAAAGGGAAGAAAAGAAGGTAAAAAGTCTGCTGAGGAGGCAGTTGTGGTGTCCTCTGCCACAGGAAAAGGTTGTATTACAAGCTTTGATAATAATAACAAAAGCTATTGGTGTTCATTTTGGTGCTCTCCAGTGCTCGGTCTACCTGGGCACATGGTAGCTTTGCACTTCTTGGCGCCTGTGTGGGGCAGTGTCATCACATCTGGCCAGTGGGCTGCAAACAGAAGTAATGTGTGGGACTTCAGGGCCAGAGCCTCTAGCTCTGCTTGTGCTAGTTCCCGCAGAGGTTTCTTTCCTGTCACAGGGGCCAGCAGGGGGACAGTGTGGAGCAGTGGTGCCAGGCCACTTGCAAGGAGTGAGGAGCACAGGAAAGAAAAACACACTTTGATATTTTGCAATAATTTGTTACCGCAGAAAAGCCTAGTATCTTTTAACAGATATACTAGTTAACCTTTCCTGAGTGACTGCTATGTTCCAGGCGTGTGGTCATACATCATCACTTGTCCCTCTAGATATGAGACACCAGAAGAGGTGGAGTCTCCTCCTATCTGCCCACAGCCACACAATGACTTTATTCCTAGGCTTTGTACCAACTGGCACTTGCCTAATGATGTATCTAAATGCAGATTACCCCACCATACGATAGCAAATGTCCTAGAATTTTGAAGCAGAGATTCAGTGAGTTTGGGGTGTGTGTGTGCGCATGCACACACATTCACGTGTACATGTAAGAGTCACAGAAAGAGATTTAGGTACACATAGTGGGACTTTGATCAGAGGAGAAAGAGAAAATATGTTTTGGAAATAAAATTCCCCAGGATTCTCTTGTGTTTCTGCACATCTTGATATCAATGCACCAGTGCCTTTTGTGCCATACTATCTTTTTCCAAGATGTTAATATGGCAGAAGACTTGGAGAAAACAGATAATATGTACCTCCAGATCAAAAAGTTGTTGTGTCTGCCACTCTAGAATGTGGAGATAGTATCTCTCTGAAGCAAAGGCAGGTGTACTTACCTTCTAGTGTAATGAAGGTAATGTTTTCCTCAACAGCAAAGCAGGCATACCTGTTATAAAAGATGTGGGTTCTTTATTAAACACAGGGTTTTTCCCTGCAATGCAATCCACTGTGTGTGTAACTGTCATTGCCATGTGGGAGTTGATGCTTATGGTACAAGAATTCTGATGCTCAGGCTATTGCTACTGCTGTGAGTAACAGACTTTCCTTTGTCTCTAACTCAATAGTATCATATCTCCTCTGGTATTCATGAAACAGTGGCAGGCTAGCTTGTTAGCTTGTAAGTAGAGTAAAATCCCAGGCCCTTCATAATCTCTAACACATGTGGAGGTTTATGGACAGGTAACATCCAAATAAAGTTGAGAGGGAGAAGGGGGAGAGAAATCTTTCTTGTCTCAGGACCGTGCACAGAGGAATCCATCTTTTTCCAAGTAATATTCCTTATACTCCTTTCTTAACTCTGGCAGATTCAGATGATTGAAAACCCCAGGAAGGGGCATGGCCTTTGTGGTAGGTGAAAGCATGCCCAGCTGCTTTCACCTGTAAGGAGAATTTTCTCTGGAATCTTCACGTCCACCTGAGAATCTTGACAACCAACTTGAGAAAATAAATCAGAATGTCACCCAGGGGGCATCATTTTCAAACTGCCCAAATGGAGGTCTGCTATCCTCGTAGTTCCTGCCATCTTCAAATATCAGAAAATCTTGGCATTCGAAGTTTCCAAATTGAAAACGAAATCTTCCCAGTGAGAATCCTATTTGAACAGAGTGTGGAATTGACTCTAGGGGTTTGGTATGAGTTTTAACATCTTACTTCTAAATAAGTCACCTGCCAGGTCCTGAATGAAGAGAGCACTGAAGAAAATCAGGGCTCAGAGAACAACGGAGTTTGTGGAACTCTGTACCCGTTTACACATTTCCCCTTATAATCCAATATCAAATATCTAAAGCATTCCTTACAAAACACTATGGGGTTATGAGAGGTGATACATTAGATAAGGTTTTTTGTTTTTGTTTTTTGTCATAGCAAGGAACAAGGACAAAATAAAATTACCTGGAGTTGAGAACATCCAGGAAATAACCATTAGATCAATACAGGTTACTGAATGAGAGTTCAATGAATTTTTTTAAATGAGTCTTCACCATGTCAAACTGTCTGCCAACCATATCTTATCTGAATCCATCTGAAATATGCTGGGAGAAAAACTTCTCTTGGAGCAAAAATGAATCATCAGTACAGCATTAGTCTTCAAAGATCTCAGCCCATCTCCTTTCAGGTGTTAAACTTATTCATTCATTAATTCAATGAGATGTATAATTCATCAAATGATTATTAATGTGCAGGACTAAAACAGATACCATCCTTTCTCTTATAAATGTTCACACAAGAAAGGTTAATTTTTAAGTAAGTTAAGTGATATGAAGAAAAAGTACATAGTGTTGTGAAAGATTATAGTAGGGGGACTCAGGAACGGCTTCCTTGATGATTCAACATCGGAGCTGAAATCTCAAAGCTGTGAATAAATTCACTGCACAAAGTTAAGGATGAAGCATGGGTGATGGGGGAGGTCTGAGGCTGATTCCAGGTAAGAAAACAGCATGTTCAAAGGCCTTGTGGCAGATAACTTTTAGGACAATGAAAGGGGGAAGTCCAAATTTTGTGACAGTTTGAGCAACAGAATATATAATGATAGAAATAGATGATAATTCATAGAATGAAACAAATGTTCACAGATCCAAAGTGATATTAGGCAATTGAATAAATGAATTAATGGGGAAGGAAAGGTATTCATTACAGTAGAATTCCAATGAATAAATATAGAAGGAATGATGGAAATAGAAAGTCACCACTTGTCAGTCACCACAGTAATAATTATCACATGCAAGAGACATTAACTGATGCCAAAATTAGTGTGTAACATAGATTCAAAATATAGCCCCCATCCTGCCCCATAAGGAGTAACTTTAACGTGGAGAAACTTGCGGACATCATACTAACCAAGAACTCAAGGTTAATTTAACAGTGCCAGTCACAAGACAGTAATATCATGTGTCTCCTGAGATGAGACACTGAGAAGAACACAGCATCACTTCAGTGATATTCTAGCCAAAATATGTATAACCTGAATTTAAACATGAGAAAACATCAAACAAACCATAGTTGAGAGCCACACTACTGCATAAGTGTCTTGCATTTTTCAAGGTTGTCAAGATAACAAACAAAAAAAGGAGGCTGAGGAACTGCTACAGGTTGGAAAGATGAAGTAGACGTGACACACAAGTGCAATGAGGAGCCATGGATTGGATTCTGAACCAACTAGCAAAATTCAAATAAGTCTTAAATTAGTTAATAATATTGCATTTTCACATGAATTTTCTGATTTTTGTCATTGTATGATGGTTATGTAATATGTTCACATTTGGGGAAGTTGGGCGAAGGGTATAAGGGAAATCTTTTTACTATTTTTGCAATTTTATGTATGTCAGAAATGATTTCAAAATAAAAAGTTAAAGAAAAAAAGAAAGAGGAAAAGGAAAAGGAGCCAGTACAATTGGTGTGCAGAAGGGGAGGGAGGTGGGTGAGGCGGGCAGTTTATGATCATATGGGAGTTTGTAGGGATGTTGGAGACTTGGGTCTTTATCCCAAGAGTAAAAGAAGACCTTGGAGGGTCAGCAGAGCAGTGACAGATTTGCATTTTCCAGAGATGGTACTGCAGGGGGATGCGTGGGAGGCAGGCTAGAACACACGGGAGACCAGTGAGAGGAAATTGTAAGGGTGCAGGAGAGAGGATGATGCAAGCCTTGCATAGCGTCATGACAGCGAGAATAGAGGGACATGGAGAGGTCCAAGAGATTCTGTATTTAGGAAGTAAAGATATTGAGTGATGTGGGCGTGAAGAATGATGGGGACGTGGGTGTCAAGGATGACTGTACATTTCTGGCTTGCCCACCTAGCGACACAGAGAAGCAACTCACTGAGAGAGAGAACACTGAAGAAGGAAGAGATGTTGCGAGTTCAGCCTGGGATACTTTGACTTTGAGGTCCCTTTGATGGACTTAAATAGCAATATCAGAAAAGTCAGGTGGATTTTGGGGGAATGACGCTCAGAGGCAAAATTCAAGATAGAGATGAAAATTGATAATTGAAACAGATTGCTCCCGGAATGGTGGGGGGAGAGACATGAAAATAAAACAATTATAATTCATCATAGAAAATACAAAAACTGAGTTACAAGGAAAGCTCTATGTAAGCAGAGAGGAGGAGTGGCCACCAACGTGGGTAACTGAGATTGGGTTTCATAGAGGAAGTGCTATTTGAGGTGAACTTAGAAGGATGGGTAGGAGTTTGTTAGTGTGGCTTAAGAAGGGAGCTGAGGCAAAATTAGTACAGAGGATTGGGCCAAGGGTGAAGTCTGCAGCCCAGGAAACCTGGGATGTTCTCTAGAGAACAAAGGAGAGGCTCCACTTTTTATTATTTACTATTTATTTGTTTGTTTGTTTGTTCATTGAGTTGGGGTCTCACTCTGTCACCCAGGCTGCAGTGCAGTGCCATGATCACAAAGATCATGGTTCACGGCAACCTTGACCTCCTGGGCTCAGGTGATTCTTCTACCTCAGCCTTCTGAGTAACTGGGACTACAGGTACACACACCATCATGCAGAACTAATTTTTAAATTTTTTTGAAAGATGAGGTTTTTGCTATGTTACCCAGGCTAGTCTTGAACTCCTGGGCTCAAACAATCTGCCCGTCTCAGCCTCCCAAAGTGCTGGGATTACAGGTGTGAGCCACTGTGCCCGGCGGGGATCAAGTTTTTAAAGAAAAAAGGACAAGAGAGGGACAATTACAAATGCCTTTTTTCAGGAATTTTCATTGGTTTACAGAAATAACATTGCTTGACGGTTAGCTATACATTGTTGAACTATAGGACATGAGTTATGGTGTCCAGTGTATGGCATTGTCAGGTTAATTTATATCTACTTGGTGGGAAACTCAGTCTTGAGTCCATATAGCAAGTGGCTTGGAAATGATTACTTAGCTCAAGGCGGGGAGTGAGATGTGACCACTGTCACATTTCAAAGCCTCTCTGGGCCTGATAATTAAAGGAATCTTTCATGGTTCAGATAAAAAAAAGTTTCTTTTCTTTCTCTTTAGGCTAATGCAGAAGAATCTTTGAATGATTTGCATGAATATTCCTCTATTTGATCCATTTGTAGGCAAGTCCAGCTCCACAGGTCTCACTAACAGGTTGTAGCTCTTAGCCAATTACCTAGTCTCTGGTTCATCACAGGTCAGTGTCAATGCCACCATGAGAGTGGAAAGGAGACAGTGTGTTTTCCATTCTCCAAGTACTCTTTTTTTCTCTGTTCCCTTATTGGGTGTATTTTAGACTTTATCAAGGGTATGTGAAGATAATTTATTTCCTTCTCCTTCTTTTCACAGGCCCTCCCAACTAATGTCTTCAAACCATATTCACAGGGCACTGTGAACTGTTTCTAATGTGATGGTTCCTTCAAAAATTACTTGTTGGTTCATGTGTTAACTATTTCATAATGACTTAGGGTATCACCTTGGGACATTTCCATCTTAGTAAGGGATTGAGCTATTCCCACCAGAACCAGTTGCAAATTGTAGAATGATAGCTTGGGACAGGAATTACAGGTTCAGAATGACTTTCCTTCAGGGCTGTACACTAAGTACCCAACTTCCAAATGACCCTATCTCATTCAGAACTATTTTTCACCCCCACACACTGAGAGATACACTGTTCTCCCATCAATAACTTGTCTCTGGATCCCTGTTATCAGAGCAGGAGTCAGAGGAGAGATAAATGCCTGAGGATTGCATATCAGAATCCCTGGAGAGTCTGAAAAACTGCTTAGGGAATTGTTTAGGAATAGGACTTCTTTCTTCCCTCTCCCCCTAACTTTGTGAACCACTATTCAAAGACCGTTAATTCCTTTTCCTACACAGCTAAACTGAATTTGAGTCTCTAAACTTAATTACATTACTTTTCAGGATTCCCTCTGATCTTGGCCAAGACCTGTCTGAGGACTTCTTCTTAGTGTGAGACATTACTTAGGTAGCATTTCCATCCATGCACACTTTCCTTGAATTTCTCCAAATAGTTTAAGGCGAACTGGATAGTTTATGCCCTTTGCTTAGTCATTTTGTCAATGACTAAAAAGTGAGGCAAAGTTATATTGAAATGCTTGGACTCTCAAAGAGCAATTGGTAGTTGGAATTGCAATAAATGGTACCATTTACAGTAGCATCAAACACCATGAAATACTTAGGGTCAGATTGAACAAGATATATGCAACACCAGAACAATGAAAACTAGAAAATATTATTGAGAGAAACAATTTTGAAATAGAAGGACTGAAAGATTTATACTACCTAATTTCTAGACTTATACTATAAAGCTACAGGAATCAAGACAAGTGGTATTGGTGTACATTTAGACATACAGACCAAGGAAACAGAATAGAGTGTCTGGAAATAGACTCAGACATAACAGATAGTTAATTTTTTGACAAAGATGCCAAGGTAATTGGGGACATGATAGTCTTTTCATAGTGCTGGTAATATGAATGTATTTGTAATAGATGTGATGAAAACACATCTTAAATATTCTGAACACAGAATAATCTTACAATTTAATAATAGGAAACAATCCAATAAAAATGAGTAAAAGATTCAGGCAGACACTTCACAAAAGATGTTATATGAATGGCCAATTGGCAAATGAAAAGATGCTCAATATTATATAGTTATCAGAAAACAAATTAAAAGCACAAGAGATACCACTACACACTATATTCCATTACAATGTTTGAAATTATAAAGACATGCCAAGCCCAAAGCCAGTATTGGCAAGGATGTAGAGTAATGGAAGTCTCATTCCTTGCTGGTGGGAAAGCCACAGTGTATAACCACTATGGAAAATAACTTGGCAATTTCTTATAAAGTTAAAGACACGCTTTTAGGGATACACCCAGCAATTCTACTCCTAATATTTACCCAAGAGAACTGAAAACATATGCCTACAGAAAGACACATACACAAGTGTTCACAGACGCTTAAGTCACAACAGCCAAAAAGTGGAAACAATCCTAATTCCATCAACAGGTGAATAAACACATTAAGCTGTATTCATATAACAAAACATTTGTCAGCCAGAAAAACAGAATGAACTACTGACAATCACAATGGCATGGGTGGAGCTCAAAAACGTTATGCTGAGTAAAAGAAGCCAAACCCACAAAAAAGTATCTACTATATGGTTTCATTTATATGAAATTCCAGAAAAGACAGAACTAATCTACATGGACAGAAAGCAGATTAGTGGTTGCTTGGAGCTGGAATGGGAGGAAGATTGGCTGGGAAGCAGCACAAGGGAACGTTCCGGGGTGAAGGAAGTGCATCTCGATGGTAGTGGTGGCTTACTTGAGTGTATAAACTTGTCAGAACTCATCAAAATGTACATTGTAAATAGGTGCATGACATTGAGTTAAAATTATGCGTCAATAAAGTTGGTTTGGAAAACATTTAATGAATAGAAAATACTATGCTATACAAATATCAGATCGCAAATAGGATATATAGAGAAAGTGACAATCCCTAGGAAATCTCAGTCTGTGAAACACCCTCACCTTTGGCGGTGGCCTATGAACTTGGTGTGGGACCTGGTCTGGTGTCCATCCTCTTGGCCTCCTGAGACCTCATCGTTTGTGCTAAGTCAAGGGACGAGCTAGCAATTCTGTTCCAGCTCTTAGTTGAGAGGCTTTCCTGCCTCTTCTCAGCTCTAGTCCTATTATTAGGCCATCATCTCTTATTCCCACATCCTCCCAGAACTCCCAGGGTGTGGAAAAGCCCATTCTTACCTAGTCAACTTCTCACCTGTCTTTTCAAAGTTTCCAGAGAGAGGGAACTTACAACTCTTACCTTGATACGCCCTCTTTCCCTCTCCTCTCTACTTTTTTCTGTCCAGGCCCCCAAATCAGTCTTTGTTCTGTGAGGCTCTCCCAGAACACTTCTACCTACTAATTTCTTAGCTTCCATTTCCCGATTCTGTGCCCTAACTACCGTGGCATGGCATATGAAAAGATGCAGGAGCTTCCCTTTGATTTCAGAGGGATCTAAGGACTCGGGAAAGAGGGCATGATCCCAAATGCTGCAGCAGCTACCAAGGCAATGCCTACTGTGTTGGGGCTTCTCCGTAAGTGCTTCCTTCAAGGAATGACAGTTGGCCATTTACCCCAGAAGAATCTATTTAAATGTGATTACACTTGTGGTTTCTCCTTGTTTCTACAGGACAGAGTTCAAACTCTTTAGCGCTGCCCACTAGGCTGTTACAGTCTGGTCTTTGCATGTGCCTGGAAACGTCGCCTTCACTTGTACTCCCCCAAGGGAGATCTGCTTGGCAATGTCTCAAGCCTCTGCTACAAAGTGACCTCTCTGATGGACACTTAGGTTGATTCCATGGCTTTGCTGCTGTGAATAGTGCTGTACTACACAGCCATAAAAAAAGAATGAAATCGTCTTTTGCAGCAACATGGATAAAACTGAAACAATTATCCTTAGTGAAATGACTGAACCAGAAAGTAAAAAACTGTTGTTCTCACTTATAAGTAGGAGCTCAATAATGTGTATGCATGGACATACAGAGTGGAATAACATATCAGAGATTCCAAGTAGTGAGTAGATGGGGAGGGAGGTGAGGCATGAAAAATTACCCACTGTGTACAATGTTCACTATTAGGGTGATGGGTAAACTCACAATCCAGACTCCACTACTATGGAACATATCTGTGTAACACAACTACACTTATACCTCTAAATCCATAAACATTTAAAAAAATTTATTTATTAATTATTTTTTAGTCAAGGTCTCCCAGACTGGAGTGCTGTAACACAATCATGCTTACCACAGCCTTGACCTTCTGGACTCAGGCTATCCTTCTGCCTCAGCCTCCTGAGTAGTTTCGAATGCAGGTTCCCACCACCACAGCTAGCTACTTTTTTGATTTTTTTTTTCTTTAATTGGTAGAGATGAGATCTTGCTATGTTGTCCAGGTTGGTCTTGAACTCCTGGGCTCAAGCAATTCTCTTGTCTCAGCCTCCCAAAGTGCTGGGATTACAGGTGTGAGCCACTACACCTGGCCTATTAATAATAATAATAATAATAATTTCAGAAAAGAAAACATGGCCCTTATGTGAAGTCTTTTCTCAGCACCCACAGGCCTCTCCCCGGCCATCACAGCATTTACTGGAGAGTCCCACAGTGACTCATTTGTCTGACTCCCCAAAAAACTTCTTCCAACCCCTAGTAAGCACTCAAATCTTTCTTACTGTGGTGCTTGAGGCTATCATACACACAGAAACAGAATAAGGCTTCATTTTCAACTCACAGAGCTTGCAGGCCAAGAGAGGTAAACACTCATACAGCCACAACGTAGGGTAAAATGTGGTGCAGAAAGTACGAGTTGAAATGTTCAGCAGGACCAGAACTGCAAGGGAGAAGGTTTCAAGCTAGAATAAATGGTGCAGAAGTCTGAATTTACCTAGCAAAATTGCTGGTTAGTAGTGAATGTTTTCCCAGTGCTGAGGACCAGGCTAAGTATTTACTGGCTATAATAGTTCCCTGTGGCTGCAATAACTCACACGTTGGACGACTTAAAACAACATAAATTTGTTCTCTTGTTTTTCCGGAGGCTGGAATCTAAAATTCAGGCATTGGCAGGGCCATGATCCCCCTGAGGGCGCTGGGGAAGAGCCCTTCCTTGTCTATACTGGCTTCCTGTGCTTGTTGGCCCTCTTTGACATTCATTGGCTTGTGGCAGCACCAATCCAGTCTCTGACTTCTGCGTCACATGGCCTTCTTTGTGGGTGTGTACCTCTCAGTGTGTTCTCATCTCTTCTTGTAAGGACATCAGTCATTGGATGTAGGACCTACCCTAATCTAGTATAGCCACATCTTAACTTATTTCCAAATAAGGCAATATTTTGAAGTTCTGGGTAGACATGCATTTAGGGGGGCACCCTTTAACCTACTCTGCATGCAGAAACTCCTTTGATACTCACCACAATGCTATAAGGTAGGTGTAATTATAATCCTCACTGTACACATGGAGAATCTGATGTGTAGAGAGCTTACATGGCTGTCCAATGGAATATACCAGGGAGTGCAGGGGATTCTGATGTTAAAACAGTTTATCAGACCACCTGCTGTGAGCCACCATTCTTAAGGCTTACAGAAAAAAACTCTTAAAAATTCTGAACCATATTATTTATTTAAGATAGCATATGACTGGGCTTGGTGGCTCAGCCTGTAATCCCAGCGCTTTGGGAGGCCGAGGTGAGTGGATTGCCTGAGCCTGCAGGTTTGAGACCCAGCCGGGCAACTTGGCGAGACCTCATCTCTACAATAAATCAAAAATTAGCCAGGTGTGGTAGCACACACCTGTAGTTCCAGCTGCTTGAAAGGCTAAGACAGAAGGATTGCCGGAGCCCAGCAGGTCGAGGTTGGAGTGTGCCACTACACTCTAGTCTGGATGACAGGGTGAGACTCCAACTAAAAAAAAAAAGATGGCATATGTAAAATAAGTGTACAGATAAAAGAATATTAATAGCATGAACACCCACATACCCATCACCCAGCAAAGAAGTAGAACACTGTTGCTACCTCAGAAGCACAGTCTGGCTTTATTCCCTTCACCCTTAGGTGTGAGGCTGAGGTTACTCCCTGCTATGGTTTGGATGTCTCCCAAGATGTGTGTTGAAACTTAATACCCATTGTGGTGATATTAAGGTGGAGTCTTTTGGGAAGTGATTAAGTCATGAGGGCTCCACCCTCATGAATGGATCAGTGCCTTACAGAAGAGCTAGAGAAAACTAGCTTAGGACCTTTTATTCTTTCACCTTCCACCATGTGAGAACACAGTGTTTGTACCCTTCAGAGGATGAAGCAACAGGTGCCATCTTGGAGGGAGAGAGCCTAGGCCTACACCAGATGCCGAACTGCCAGCACATTAATCTTGGACTTCCAGCTTCCAGAACTATGAGGAAATAAATGTCCGTTATTTATAAACTACCCAGTCTGTGGGATTTTGTTAGATTAGCATAAACTCTCATCTTTGAGTTAGCTCCCAAGGAAACTAACCTCTGAGGATTGGCATCGCAAATGTCCAAGAAAGCAATCTTTAAAATTATATTTTAGAGATAAGTACTCCACCATCTGAGACAGCAAGACACCATCACTGTTGGTAGGTGGAACACAAAAAGTCCCTGGTATGGAGTTGGGACAGCAGTGGGCATGGAGAAGTCTGGACAAGTTAAAGCTGAGCTATGTTTTAGAGTCTGCAGGAGTTGCTATTTAATTGGATATTTGGGGTGAGGAAGTGACAATATATTAGGAAAATGAACACTGAACTAGTATGTGGTACAACCCCCACCCCCTACCAAGTCTCAGTGGCTTGTTACAAAAAATTGGTTGGTAAATGGGGGAGGGGGGGGAGTGTATTCTGCTCCATGCACTCACTCAAGGATCCAGGTAGGTGGAGCCTGCTTCCTCTCAGAGCCCTGCCACTTAGAACACACTGTCTCCAGGAGCTCTGAGGTGGGGCACAAGAAGCAGGACATTAAGTATAGCTTTCATCACATCCCATAGCCTCTACTTGACTACAAAAGAGGCTAGAAAACATAACCTTCCTGTATGCCCAGGAATCAGACAATGAAATGGAATTCAGTGGAACACAGAATATGATCTCTGCCTCAGAAACGAATCCAGATTTTTGGCTTGAATAATAGAATGGATGGTGGTGCTGTTTACTGAGACAGGGAAGACGGGTTTTTGTGACTGTAGTATAGTGATGATGGTGATGGTGGTGGTGGCGGCGGTGGTGGTGTGTCTGTGTGTGTATGCATACGTGCATGTGCACTGGGGAAGTCACCAAGTTTATAATGTCTATTAGGTTTCTAAAAGGCGTTGTGGAGTAGAAAGTTGACTATAGAAGTCTGGATTTCCGGGGCATGGTGGGCTTAGGGATGTGGTCTTGGGAGTCATCAGCACTTGAGAGCAGGCTGTAAGCAAAACAGAGGGATGGAGGAAGGGCTAGTGGAGGGTAGTGGATCCTTCATCTCCTGCTCTGTCCGGCTAATGCCTAAAAGCTGATCAATAATGTAGTCTTCTAGTAAGTGAGTGGCTTGCGCTTGCCTTTCCCTAAACTGAGCTGAAGTTTGGGGTTTCCCAGGCACGTCGCCATTACAAGAGGGATTGCTCATCTGTGGGGCATGAAGGACTCAGGGCACCAAGGACTTAAGAATGGCTGATCTTCTTTAACAGCCAGAGGAAATGGTTGTTATTTATTTTACATGTAAGTCTTCAAAACAAAATTTTGTGAGCAAACGTGTTGACTAAATAGTTTGAAAATCACGGCTTCAGAGTGTCTTGATTTCTTCTTCATGTTATTAGTTGGTTCATTTATTCACTAACTTTGTTGTTTGGTTTAAGCACTTTCTTTGATACTTACTGTGGTCCTGAATTACCCCGTGTTTATTTAAAATGCAGCCTTTTGGACCCTTTACAACGTCTTCTGAGCCAGCATCTCTGAGAAGAATGCTCAGGAATTTGCATTTTTAGTAGGAAGATCTGGTAAGTCTCCTACAGAGCAGAAGCTGAAGACCCTAATTACATATAGAGCCTTGCTTAGGGAGGGAAAATTGTCTCCTGAATTCTCTTTCAGCTCTGTGAATTTAGACATTATCTTCCTGCCTATGCCACCCTGGGTCCACCCCCTCACTCATGTCACTCATGGTGGGTAAATGTGGGGGGATCAGAATTGAGGTAGGGCTGGAGGAGGTGAGTATTAGAAGCTCTCTAGAGCCTTGTCCTGGTCATTCCCTTTCCTCCATGGAGCCCTCAGCCCTCAGTTGAAAACACTGACAAAATGACCCCTATGTAGCTTAAAGTTTTGCTTCCCTTTCTTCCTCATTAAATATCTCCAAATGCTAGGCACAGTGGCTCAAGCCTGTAATCCAAGCACTTTAAGAGGCAAAGGTAGGAGGATAGCTTGAGGCCAAGAACTTGAGACCAGTCTGGGCAGCATAGTGAGACCTTGTCTCTAAAAGTAAATAAATAATACATATCTCAAAGAATATTCCTTTTCCCAGACACTGTTTAACCTATTCTGCATGCATAACCTCTTTTGATAGGCAGGAAGGTTGCTGGACCTGGTTTTAGAGCTCTTTCAAATGACACAGGGTACCTTTACTTAGATGAGGATGATTGGTTCCACCATGTCAAGTTATCCAACGGACCTTGCTCTGGAACTGAAAAGTCACCTGGGTGGCTTATTACTTATATAAGCACTGTGTTGTACTTAGCACTTATCATTTCTTTTTATTTTAAATCCTATGAAGAGGCAAACTTAAAGCCCCCTCTTAGAAATATGATAATTTCAGTGATAACTAGAGAACATTTTTTAAATTCAAAATTAAATGTGAAGATGTTTTCTCCTGCTAGAGTTGTTTTTGAAGCAAGTTCGGGACACACTACTCCAGCTGAAACCCCATGGTCATGTTCTGCATGGAGTCGTGTGCATCCAGGCTGCACAGTCAGGTGGTTGCCAGCTCGCAAAGAGCAAGCCCAGGGAGAGATTCCAGGACTTTCTGCATCTCTGCTGTCTCAGATACACCCGGCTGTACAGTGGCCTTGTCTCTGTCTCTCTGTGACGGGCCTCTAGGAAGCACAGTGGATGAGTTGGGAACTAGTGAGTATCAGAGGCCCTCAGCCCTTGGAAAGGGAAAGCACAAGAGACCTGGCAACCCCAGACTCCACCCTGAGTTATCATTGGTGCCTGTGGCTGTGCCAGGGCCATAGCGAGATGGATCTCCAGATCAGATTCACTCAATACGGGAGTAATTTTGAGGACACCCAGTGTTGTAAAAGCAGAATAAAACTTTCTGCAATAAATGGAAAAGACTCGAAGAACTTTTGAGGACAGTAGGAAAACAAGCCCTGTGGATAACACGGCTTAAGTTCCTCTCCCTTCTCTGCAACTGTTTGTTTTCAACCTTGGGAGATGTTTGTGGTTTGTGTGTGCTCAAGAAAAGAAGAGCTTGGAAATTCTGAGTAGGACCCTGGAATTTTCAGTGTCACTCTTTCTAAAAAACTGAAACCAGTTTTTAAAATTACAAATGTAGTCCATGCCTATCAAAACATTTCAAATAGAAGACTATAAAAGATGAAAATAAAATATTTTTCCCTTATGCCCTCGACTACCTAAAGTTCAGCATTGTTGTCAGTTTCTTATATATCCTTCCAAAATTTTCCATGTACATAAACACTGAAGATACATATTATATGGTATTTTTTATATATGTGCTCACTATGCAGTTATTACTGTCTTTTAAATAATTGTTATTAGACATTTAGTAATATATTTCAATACATTCAGATTAGCTTTGTTCTTTCCAATAGCTATATAATATTCTTTTTATAGATGTGTTTCATATATTAGTCCCTATTGGTAGACATTTTATTTATTTATTTATTTTTGTTTCTTGGACTGATGTTTGTATAAGACAGTGATTTGTGGGAACACATGTGTCTCCTTAAGGCAGAACTGAGTGAGAAACCAGAAAGTGGGATTGAGTTTCTAGATGTATCTCAAGAGCAGTGTGTCCAGACCTGTCTTCAAGACTCATCTGGGGCTCCCTTGACATGACCAGAATGAGGAAAGGAAACAGGTCCTGACTAAGCTCCCCAACTCCATTCAGATTACATCAGGCCTGGAGCAGTTCTCTTCAGAACCAGGACCAGTGTGTCTAAAGTTGTCCAGGAACATGATTTGAAGCAGATGGGACTACTCAGGCGTGTTCTATTTAAAGCATGTGGGATAAATCAGGTATGGTCTATTAGGAGTTGATGGACATTTAAGATAGATCAAGATTGTAAAAAAAAATCAATGTTGCAGTAAAAATTCTTTATTTATATATTTTTGCACAGTTGTGCAAATATATCTGCAGGATTAACTTCTGGAAGTAGAGTTCCAGGTCAAAGGGCGTATGCACAAATATTTCTTGCAATATTACCAAACGCTCTCCATAGATGTTTTTATATTTGACCAATATGTGAAAGGGGCTATTTCCCTACGTCTTCACCTACCCTGGGTTTTATTACATTTTTGAATCTTTTGCCAATTGGTGTAAAGAAAAAAAGTATTTTTTTGGTTTCAATTTTATCTTTTTTGTTTTCAGTTTGTTTCAATTTGCATTTCTTCCATAGGGGCTCCTATTTTGATGTTTTATCAAAAAGAATGCAAAACGTGCTGTGCAGAGATAGCTGCAACTGCAGAAACAGGATTGGACTTTAGCAATATCTTGTGTATTGAAGTGTCCCTTGACCTCATCATTCTCACTAGCCAGGTAATCAGGAACGAGGTGGCTTTGGAGAAGGTCCCACCAGGTAGAGTAAGAGTCAGCTTATTTACAAGAGTGCTGATGAAGAAGCCTGGATGCTGATGTCCAGACACATCTCAGATTCCTGCAGCTGTCACTCACCCTGCCCACCAGGCACTGAGTGCACAGATGTGTCGACTGCAGGCCTGGCAATGGAACCTGAGCAAAGCCAGACCCCACTGATGGGCACATGCCTAAATCAACCCTTCTTTTTCACTTTTTGGAGTTGGTGAGGCTCATAGCTCTTTAGAGGTTCATAAATAAGACATGGATTAAGAGTCGCTTTCTTCATCTCAGCACACCTGCCCCTTAAGTGATCCTATTGGGTGTCACTGCAGGTACAGAATTGGCAGATCTAGGGGACAGGAGTAAGAGGTGAGGGCAATGGATGTCTCAATCTGCACATAGATTTCTAGCTGCTTGCCACAGCCATGGTCATCTTTGGAGCCTTACTTGCTTCTCTGGTGTGGCAGAGATTTCCAGGCAACTGATTTGCTCACCCACGTGCCTCCAGTTGTACCTGAGCAGTCCATCAGGGGAGCTCAGAGAACATCAACTCAGGTCACCAAACAATAGGCATGCTGGGTCCTGCATGGCTCTTGGTCCCAATGCAGCTCAGTGACAGCCTCCTCCCAGATACCTCCTCCCAGGCCACATGGAAAAGTCACTGTGTAACAGAGCAGTCAGCACTCAGCCTTCGACTCATCTAGTTCGTTGCTATGTGGTCTACAGAAAGCTATACAGGGGAGAGGACCCCCAAAAACCCGGAATTATCTTTTGGAGGACGGGCTCTTTGTTCTTCTGGATCAAACGGTCAACCAAAGTTTTTATCTGGAAGTTTTGAGATGGTTGCGACACAATTTGCAGAACAAATATCCCAAGTTGTGGCAAACAGGTGACTGATTCTTCCACCTTGACAACACACCTACCCACACTGCCCTGAGTGTTCAGCAGGTTTTGACCAAAAACCACATGACCCCTGTGCCCTATTCTCCCTGTTCACCCAGTCTTGCCCCAAGAGACTTTGTTTTTGTTTCCCCAGATAAAAAAAGCCCTCAGAGAGAAATGTTTTGCCAAAGTGGAAGAAGTGAGATAAAAAAACACAGAAGCACTAAAAGACGTCAAAATTGATTAGTTGAAAAACTGTTTTGAGCAGTGGAAAAAGCATCTCACCAGGTGTATTGTGTCAAACAAAGAATACTTTGAAGATTACTGAAGTTCAAACATGTAAGAATAAATATACAATTTTTAATAAATAAATTCAATTTTTGGGAATCCCCCTTGTATTACCTGTCTGCACCCCAGTTTTGCTACAAGGCTTCACATGGGATAACCCTGTTCGGGATCAGCACATGTGACATTGGCTGGCACGATTACAACTGGTATGTGACACCCCAGCTATCCTGATGTGAAAAATCCATATTCCATTTTCAGATCTTAGTGACAGGGCTAGTAACTCCAGGATTCACCAGAAACCAGCAATTTCAATCACCTTGCTTGACCTACTTTATCTGGCTTATTGCCTTACTCCCTCTTTTAGCAGCAGGATTCTGAGGAAGGGTGTCCAGGCTCAGTTGAGTGGTGTGTAGAGCTGTACACACTCCACACTGCTGCTGTTCCTTCTACATTGCCCTCTTAATGTGGTTGTGAACCCAGGACAACCACATTCATGAAGGAGCTTGGAGTTGATGGTGTCAGATGTGGAAACTAAGCATGGGGAAAGTGCTGTGCTACTGGACAAGATCAAGTTGAAAGAGACAAAGAGTCAGAGAGACTCTTCTCTGGGATCTAATATTCCCCTTTGTTTCCAAGTTCCAGGTGTTAACGTGTTCCTATGTGCTCCCCAGAAAGAGCATAGCTTATTTCTAACTGGATGCCCTCCCTCTGATGCAGCTAATCTACTCCCAGAAGCAGGGAAGGACAAAAGGAGAACTGTTATGCGTGTGCTGGTTATATAGCAAATCATAAATTCAGAAGAGTTGTGTAATCTTGAAAAGTGACTGCAGGAGACTGATCTGTAGAGAAAGCAGGCTCAAGGCCATTGAAGGTTAAGGATCCGGTGCCTCAGACCTAATTTAGAGAATAGGGGAATGAAATTACACCATGATATCTCACCGAGCACTTCCCAGAGGTGAAACATTCTGCAAGAAAACTGGCCTGGATTCCTCACAAAAGTCAGTGTTTATAGGAGAAAAATGAAAGACTGTCCTACATGAAAGAGATTAAGGAGACACAAAACCCGGGCAAGGTGCAAACTTCCATTGAATCCTTGTTCAAAAAAAGTAAAAGAGGCTGAGTGTGGTGGCTCATGCCTGTAATCCCAGCACTTTGGGAGGCCAAGGCAAGAGAATTGCTTAAGCCCAGGGGTTCAAGGCCAGCCTAGGCAAAGATAGCAAGACCTCGGCTCTACAAAATATCAAAAAATTAGCCTGGTGTGGTAGTGAGTGCTTGTAGTCCCAGCTACTTGGGAGGTTGAGGCAGAAGGATTGAGCCCAGGTCAAGACTGTGGTAGCTGTGATCATGCCACTACACTCCAACCTGGGCAACAGAGTAAGACCCTGACAAAAAAAAAAAAAAAAAAAAAAAAAAAAAGAGACACAGCCCACAGCCATAAAAGACATTTGGGGATAATTGGAGATTCTCAAGTATGGACTGCTTCTTGGATGACACCAAGAGAGAGAAAGAGATAATATGGCAACTATGTTAATAATTGTGGAAGATTGTTACAGGCGGAGGTGATTATTCTAGGTAGAGGGTGTATGGTGTATATGTTCGTTGTATTATGTATTTTCACCTTTTAAGTTTGAAAATTTTCAAATAAGAGGTGGGGGAAAGGAGGGTTATAGATCTAGGAACTAGCACAAGTCACCATCAGCTTTCATGCAACAGAGAAGTGAGAACGTCTCTTGATTCCTGTCCCTCCTTGAGTTGAGGACTGTCCTGTTATGGGTAATGTATCCCATGAGACTGGACCAAGAGGACACCTTCTTGAGTCACCAAGATCTCTAGCAAGGGGTCTCTGAAGTCCACCATCCTACAGAAGTTCAAGGTCTTGTCCAGGACTGTTCCCCTCTATGGCATTTTCTCTTCCTTCCATCCTCACTTGGGGCTGTGAAAGTTGTCAGAATCAATATGGAGTCACTTGTGTTAAAAGCCCTAACAAATGGAGCCTGGGAAGTCCCTGAAGGGAGGAATCTCTTGAATGAGTGCCTAATAACAAGAACTGTCACAAAAGATGCAAAAACTACAAGTTTGCACAGAGGCAAACTCACATATACAAAATATTTCTGCAACGACATCTGCCCAGCAATTACCTGCCCAGCCTTGACCTGGTACCACCCTTGTTATTGACCCTTGTAGCTAAGGACAAGTATCTCAACACAATTAAGTAATCCTCCTCATTTTTTCTTTAAAAATCTTTGTCGTCTTCTACCTTCCCGAATATGTACATAGTTAACTACAGCACACCTATTTTCACTGCAATGTCCATTCCCAAATAAATATCTTTTTCTTTTGGAGACCCTCTCTTTGTTATTTAGATTGACAGTAAAAAAAAATACAAGACCAGTTTCTCTTCCTCTTTCTCCATCCCCATATAGAAAATATGATCGTGCAAGAATTAAATCAAATTTTGTTTACTTGCAATACAAAACCTTCTCGTTGCTCAGTTGTTATAAGTTCTGCTCACATTTATGGTCATCATTAAGAGTTCAAGTTCATCTCAAATGTTTCAGAAGTATAATTGAACACTATATTGCTCTTGTATCTTCACTTGGACTCCATAAAGCTGCATCATTTAATTATAACAGAGAATTCTCTAATGGTGGCTCTATTCAGGCACAGGGCAGGCTGCAGAGAGACCTCTTGGGTGAGACGATCCTTTGGCAGAATGATTCAAATCATTTCAAACATGTGGGCGCCTTCCTTGATAAGAGATAGCGAACCATCCTGAGTGGCAGACATTCACACTGTGCCTCTACCAACATGTAAATTTTGAGACAGCTGTAGGAAATTTGCTTATCACAAAGCTAACAACCCTTCCCTGGGTGTGGGCAGCCCCACAGTTCATAGCAGTGGAAAGCGATGTCTAAGATGCCATTTGAAGAAGAAAAGCAGAAAGTGTGATTCTCAGACTTTAAAGTTCCATAAAATGTTCATTTAAAAAAAGACAAAGTAGCCTATCCCATGAGAATGGACCAAGCGGACACCTTCTTGAGTCACCAGGATCTCTAGCATGGGGGCTCTGAAGTCCACCATCCTGCAGATACTCAAGGTCTTGTCCTGGACTGTTCCTGGACTTTTAATTTGTAAGAACAAAACCTATCATTTGCTGTTACTATTCTTTCATGAAATAAGGTACACTTTAACTCCAAACAAGTAGAAGGGCATGATGGAACATGCAAATACCTGGACCTACCGACAGAGAGGGCCGAGAACTGACAGTGGCCAGACAGGGTGGGGGACACAAGGATTGGCATCTCAGCTAGAATGTGTTTTAAAGAGCAGAGCAAAACAGCAGCTAAAAGATCAAGGGGAGACAATTAACTGTCACCAAAGCAATGATGCCACCTTTCTGATATCTTTCCATATTGTTGAGACTTAAATGGTAACGTGTGAAAGATTTACTACACATTAAAAAAAAAAATGATGCCACATATTCCCTGATGCCTATAACAACCCCATGTAAACACTTACCATTGTTGAAATTGCTGTTGAATAACTGACTTTATTTAAACCTCACCAAAGCAATATGAGGTTGTCACAATAAATGTGATCAGCCTATTTCTCACTTTGCATCTGAAACAGAAGCTCCCCATGGATTCTTGCTGAATGAACAAAAATTCAAACAACTGTCAGTAGAGTCGACTAGAAAACAGGACCTGATCTGAACCTCCTAGACAACACTTGAGTGAGAGAAACCAGATTTAAACATCAGAATCTCTACAAGGCTTCTCAGAATGTCTAAAGTGCCTTCCAACCATACCTCAAATTAAATCAACATAGATTCCAAAGGAAATATTCCAAGGAAAAATGGATGTGCTACAAGTTAATTCTTGAGACAAACATGCCTAAGACAGGCATGAAAAATCCTGTGTGAAAGGACCGGATCATCCTCACAGTCAGTCTGTCTGAATTCTCTAGAAAGCAGAGCCTGAGGCAGAGTTAGTACAATTCTGACACTGTTTTTGAGAGGTTCAAGCAGAGATATTTCAAGGGGGGAACAAATGGAGGTGAGACAAGAAAGACACAGGACAAAGGAATGTGATATGTGACAGAGCCAGCTTCACAGCAAGCCCAAGTCACAGCAGGTGATCCAGGAGCCTGCTGCACCCTGGGCACAGGGACCTCAGTGGAAGGACTCATAGGAAAGCCACACCCCCAAGTGCTCCGTGAAATAGAGGCAGGGAAGTCCTGGATTCCTCCTATCCCCTCTCTCCCATGGCATGATTTCATCCGGCTACTCTAGAAGTCAGATTCTAGGCCCTGTGATATGACGTTTAGTCCAAGTCTGAAAATAGGGGGTTGGAGGTGGAGGGAAGAGAGAGGGGGAGGGGGGAGGGGGGAGAGAGAGAAAGTGTGAGCAAATCTCAAGAGATCTGCATTCCTAACAACCACTAACTATCATTTCTTGGTAACTACTAAGCCATTTTCTGACAGATTTTTTTTGTTGGGTGGAGCAGTATCAGTTAAGATATCAGGTAGCATGGTGATACATTTTTGGTACTTAATGAAGGAATCAGTCAGCAAGAAAACATGGAAATGTTTCAAGATCCATCACAGATACAGCTCAATTTTAGTAAAAATCACAAATGACTACTTAACTCAAGAATTTTGCCAAAGATTGAGGATATTAAAATTTACTTAGGTTTGCAGATTCACAAGAATTAAACATTTTTAGATTCTAGCTTAAATATGCGTCATCAGTAAAATTTTTGTTGTCTCAGTTTGGGTCCCTGCAGAAGCATAAGGGCTTGAGTACACGTAGGTTATTTATGAGATGAAGGAAGGACCAATGGAAGATGGGGAGAGAGAGAAGGCAGGAAAATGTGTGTTGTTGGGTGGGTTATCCCTGTGGGTAACTGGACAAAATACTGCTGGGAAACCTGGGAGTCCGTGTGAGGCACACTCCTCAGAGTAGCTGCACTCAAGGGGCAAGGGAGCTGGGGTATTTATACTCCAATATGAGTGGTCGGTTGAGTACTGTCACCAAGGCGTGTTAAATCTCCAGAACTTTCAGCCTGCTTTGTGGGTAGACAGAGTGGGCTCCAGCTGTCAGAGAAGCCCTTAGACAAAGTGAGGCAAATGCTCATAGCTGGAGGTCAAGGTGTGGGCAGGCACCGATAAGGCAGGCTACATGCATGTCTTGTGCTGCCTTGCTTCCTCTCAGTGTGAGATGACCCAGCAGACTCCCTGTGTTCCTAACAACCATTAACTATCATTTCTTGGTAACTACTAAGCCACTTTCTGACAGATTTTTTTTGGTTGGGTGGAGTAAGCTCTTATGGTAGCTTGAAAATTAAAAAACAAGACAAAACACATCTATATTGCTAACCCAGTATTCCTTTCTTTGTGAAGTGGATGTTTTATATTAAATCACTGTGGGTATATTCTAATACATTCTATCACGTAGAATGCTTTCTTCTCTACAAAATTAAACTTGAAAAGTAGATTAGTGTGTAGGTAGCTAAAATCAGAAAACTTTGTGACTTTTCTTTTTTTTCTTTTTTCTTTTTTTGTCTTGTCACCGCAGGAACACTCTTACAAAAAAATTCTAAATACTTTCAGGAGTTAACTGGAATTAACTAAATCTTGCCAGTTACCTGAATTGTGGAAGTGGAAGATTATTTGATCAAGTGGACTACATTTAGCTAGGAAGGGAAGCAGACTTAACAGAGCATCAGAATTAGACATACCAGCAGAGGATCCCAGCTCCAGTCCCAGCAGACATGACACTCAAGGCAAGGTTCAAGGCAGCCTGGTCAAGGGTGGGTGGAAACGCTAAGTCCCCTACATTAGCATAGGATGATTGAGCAGATATTGATAAAGTATGAATGCCTCTTATTTATGTTCATTTATTTTATTGCATGCACAATAAGCAAATGTTTTTTCTTAAATGAAACACTGAAAGAGTCCAAGGACCCAAACTGGCGTCTTTGATGGAGAAGCCAGGGCGTGGTGGACTCTTCAGCAGATCACTGTGGTTTTGTTGCTTCTTGCGCACACAGCTCCTGTGGGTATTCTTAAACATGGGTTGGGGCAAACCTTTACATCATGACAGTCTCTAGTGAGTGTCTGCAGTGGATTTGACTCCTAATCTTAATATTTCATGCTGTGGTCTTACATGTAGAATCTATATCCCAGGGCAGGTGCAGTGGCTCACATTTGTAATCCCGGCACTTTGGGGGAACAAGGCAGGAGCATTGCTTGAGGCCAGGAGTTTGAAACCAGCCTGGGAAACATAGTGAGAGCCCCTCTCTCTACAAAAAAATTTAAAAATTAGCTGGGTGTTGTGGTGTACACCTATCGTCCCAGCTACTTGGGAGGCTGAGGTGGGAGGCTCGCTTGAGCCCAGGAGTTCAAGACCAGACTAGGCAATATAGCAAGACATTATCTTTACAAAAAAATAAAAAAAAATAGTCAGATGTGGTGGTGCACACCTGTAGTCCCAGCTACTTGGGAGGCTGAGGTGGGAGGATTGCTTGAGCCCAGGAGTTGGAGGTTGCAGTGAGCTCTGATCACTCTACTGTACTTCAGCCTGGGTGATGGAGAAAGACCATGACTCTATTTAAAAAAGAAGAATATGTCTTTCTGAAGTATGGGCTTTTCCTGGCTGATCCGTTGTTTGCTGGAGTCCTGCTCCTGCCAAGTCGAGGGGTTCCCAAAGGTGGAGATGGCATCAGCGTTTGGGGGGAAAAGAGAGAAGGGAGAAAAGAGAGAGAGGTAGAGAAAGAGAAAAGCTGGACACCTGTTATGAGAATGCAGGTGTCGTTTATTGGGAATTACAATAGGTCTTTTATCCCCAAATTTTGCACAGTCTCACATGTCTTTCACGTGAACACAAAGCCAGGTGAGGGACATCCCCCACCCACCAAATGTTCTTTCCAGGTAAGAGGAAGAAAAATCTCGTAACAGATGTTAACCTTAATCCATGACAGCCTATCCTATAACCCCTTTTCATCATATGAATCCGTGACTGACCTATCCTATAAACCTTTTTCATCCTATGCTTATGCTAATACCAAGTTAAACGATTCTATAGAAACTTAAATACTTATTCTACAACCTAAAGTAGCCCATCCCAGAATGTTTGGAATGTGGCCCAGTCCAAAGTTCACAGTGGGCTACCTGCAAGTAACCTAGACGCATTCTTTCAACAAAATGGCTGTCTTACATTTCTAAAACTATATTGTACAACTTACACCTTACTCAACTTCAATAAATCCTAAAATCACAACCCAGAAGACTGTGACCAGTACTAAGGCTCTAGATGTAACCCGAGTTTGAACTGTAAGTTGTGTGAAAGCCAAAACTGCAGTTTGTGGGAAGCCTAATGCTCAGCCAGCTCCCAACAAAGTACAATACTCACCTTTAAGTCTATATAAAAATTATCATAAAAATAACAAATAATGATGATGACAATAACGTGGAAAATATTTATTGATCATTTACATTAATCCAGTTTCGATTCTAAGGGTCTTATAGCCATTTTACATTTAATCCTCACAACCCTATATGATAAATGACACTATTATCTTCATTTTAATAGATAATTTATTAAATATCTAATAGAAAAGAAACCAGAGTTCAAGCAGTTTATGGGACTTCTGCAAGGCTTCACAATATCTTTGTTTGTTTGGCTTACCATTAAAAAAATGACTTAGGATAATTTATTAACAATAGGAATTTATTGCTCATAGTTCTGGAAGCAGGAAAGACCAAGAACCAAGTGCCAGCCGATCTGATTCTGATGATGGCCCTCTGCTTCATAGATTATGCCTTTTACATGTCCTCACATGTTAGGAGCAAACAAGTTTCCTTAAACTTCTTTTATTATGGCACAGCCCTCATGACCTAATCACCTCCTAAAGCATCACTTCTTAATATTATTGCATTGAAAATTAAGTTTCAACATATGAATTTGGGGTGGTGGGAACAAATGTTCAGACCACAGCACATAGCTAGAACACATTTTGACCCAAATGTAAACCCAAACATTGTGGCTTCTACACTGGTCGTATAAATTCTTATGCCATACTGGATGCACAAGGGATGCCAAAATACGTGGTAGAGGACACCAAAATACTATGTTTGGTTGGTGTGATATGGAAAGCTATCACAAGAAAGGAGAAGGAATTGTATTGGCATGCCTATAGCTAATAATGAATCATGACTTCCTTTTAATGATTAATTTTAAAAATGCTAATTAAGCATCTGATATGTGTAAAACACATACAGAAATATTAAAATAATAATAATAGTAACCAGAACTTCTTTTTTTTTCTTTCTTTATTTTAAAGATGTGGAGTACAATTCAGGGTTTGGTATACAAATGTTCATATGCAGTTACCCTTGTTGATGAGGCATGCCCTCCCTCCCCTGGCAGTTTCCCTCAACTGCCAATCCCAACCCCTCTCCCCTGGCAGTTTCCCACTACAGCCGATCCCTTTCTTAAAGTATCATACTTGTTCAAGGTCCACTTATGAGTAAGAACATATGGTATTTTGTTTCTGTGATAGATCACTGAGTATGATAGACTCTAAATCCATCCAAGTTGCTGCAAAGTCCACATATTTGTCCTTCTCTATGGCCACATAATATTCCATTGTGTGTATGTACTACATTTTTAAAAAAACAATTCAGCTTCTACGGACAGCTTGGTTGGTTCCATATTTTTGCTACTGTGAATAGAGCTAGTAGCCAGAATTTTTAAGACAGTTACATTGTTCCTGGTATTGTGCCAAGCCCTTTATACAATATTGTCTAATGGCATATCCTCTTAGTATCTACCCAAAAAGAAGGAACTGTAATTATTCCAGTAACAGAAAAGAAACCAAAAGTATCCATGTACTTGAACCAGAATCTCATAGCTAGTTTTTGATAGCATCACAACTCAAATCTAAGTCTTTTGTGTGGTATTTTTTGTTTGTTTATGATATAGGCTATATTCACAACTGCCATGCTATCTTGCTTTTCATTATCAGGAAGACAGAAGAATATTTTGGTGAGTATTAAAAACATAAAGAAAATGCGTGCAGTAGATGCTTCACTTAAAATTAGTTAATTCACCTTTTCAAGATTGGAATGAGGCTGTAAAATCTGCAGTGGGTGGAATACAGTGAAGAAGATATGGAAGAGAACTTTCCAGCAGGCAGAGTTGGTGGCATGGACACTTCATCTTTGGGGCATAGTCAGCCCACATTTCCATGAAGAAAGGCAGCAATCAAGGCTGTGGAAATTACTCTCATGAGAAAATTGGAAGGAGAGTTAATCAGGACTTAATTGAACAGTTCAATCTCTAAGCAAGGAGTGGATGGGGGGAGGTGATGAAAGATGGAGAAGGGAAGAGAAAAAAACACATAAAACCCCTCTGTTTAAGATAGTGAAATGTGTCTTCTCATCCATAATGCAGCACCGTAATGTTCTTGTATGAATTGAAAATGCCAGGCAATCAAAGGCCATATGTCTTCAGCTTAGATCCACAGAGTGCCCATGTATTTTTAATCAAGGCTGCATCTCTGACGTATGTTTATGCTTTCTTGGCACAAACAATGCTCTACCAGATTAGCTCTATACCCAGCTCCAGGCTGTTACCTTTGGTCATGCCAGGAGAAAGGAAGTTGGCAGATTTCCCCATAATGCATTACTGTAAAGCTAATGCAAACTGTACTTGAAGGATAGCAAACCCTGAGCAATCCATTAATGCTGAGGATATGGGCTTATGAGTCACTGAAATCTTTGTTCCCTAGAAGATCTCTCTGCTTCTCTTTTATCCCCATGCCCTAAAGTTCATTTACCATATAGTACCCAAAGAGATCTGTTAAAAATGTATATACAAGCTCTTCATTCTTCCACTTAAAGCTTTCTGGTAGAGGGTGAACACATTAAAAACCAGACTCTTTGAGATAGTCCACACAGCTCTGCATGATTTACTTTACTATCCCAAGTTTATATCATACCTTGCTTCCCTATACTCACAATACTTTAATCACACTGCCTTTCTTTCTATTCCTAACCACTTATTATTCACTCGTTCATACATTTGCTCAAAAAATGTTGAGAGCCTTGTGTGTGCTAGGAACTCTGCTAGGTACTGGAGATACACCAGCGTACATAACAAATAAAGCCTCCTGTCCTCCTGGAACTTATATTTCAGTGGGGAGAGACAGGTAAACAATAAAAATTGTAAAAATGCAAAGGGTAAAGCATGTTAGAAAGTGACAATCACTTTAAAGAACAAAAAGAGAGAAAGTGAAGTAATATAAATGGGATCAAAATTAAGTGGTAAGAAGCTGTGAAATTAAACAGGGAGTCAGGTAGGATTTCTCATTTTAAAACATTTGTTCATATTGTTCTTTCTCCTACAACACTTTTCACTTAGATATTTGCATGAGCTTTCCAAAACTTAGGCCTCTGCTCAGATGTCACCTCTCAGAAGGACCTTCTCTGATCCCTCAATGTGAAGCAACTACTTCTTACCACCCTGTATGATGGCATTTAAAACTACCTGAGATTATATTTTTCATTCATTTATTTACTTTGCTTTTGTCTTCAATATTCATGGATTGTAAACTTTATAAACACAATGTCTTTACAACTTCACTGTTAGGTCTCCCATGTCTAGATTAGAGCCTAGCACATAATATGTACTCAATGAATACATGTTTGAATAAAATAATGCCTGAAGATATCAGCACATTTATTAGACAATTGGAATAAGATAGATAAGTATTATTTGTCATTGACAAATCATTAGAAAACATCATCTTCTCTTTGGATAGTATCATGACATTGGTTTTAAGCAACACAATCCAAGAAATACAGAATGTATCAGGAAAATAGCATCATGATAATAATTAAAATGACCTAATCTCATACAGAGGTTACTTTCTCTATATACCTAAAACTTGTCCATTTCTCTCCATTTTCACTGCCACTATCCTGGCCCATGTACCATCAGCTCTTGTCTCTCCATTTTCACTCTTGCCACTATCCAAAATATTTTCCAAAGTCCAGAACAAGTGAGCTTAAAAATAAATTATGAATTATGCCTTCCATTATCTAAGCCCATCAGGGGCTTCCAATTGACCATAAGACAGAGCCCAAAGTGGCTCCCAGAAACTTCAAAAACTTCCCTAGTTTTATGTCTCGGTACTTCCCACCAGCTCCATGGTCAGCTCAGGCTGACTTTCTCTTAGTTTCCTGCATACCTAAAACTATCATATTTCTTTTAGACCATTAGGAGATGATTTTTCTGTTTGAGAGTATCTTCTCTGCTCTCAAAGTATGACTAAGTCATACTTTCTACGTAGACTTTTGTCCTCGGGCAAGGACTCTTTGATTCTTGTCTGAACTAGGTGACTCTTCTCTGTAATCTCATACCATCTTGCACTCACCTATCACATTACTTCCCTCAACAGTAAATTGCAATTATTTGATTTCTTGCCTATCTCTCCCACTTTACTTAAGTAATAGCAGAACAAATATAATGTTTGTCTCCCCCCCTCCCTTTTTTTTTTAGTTCAGACATCTTGCATAGCTCTGACTTAAATATATTTGTTGAATCAGTGTTCGGAAGAAATGTGCAACTGACTAAAATAGTCAGACTATATTTCCAGGCAGAACTTTAGATATTATGTCTCATGCCAAAACTCTTTTAATAGGTCTTGCTATGGCAACACTGCTGAAAACTGACAGGAGATGCCCATCTCTTGATACTGATATCACAGAGTATAAGCAGGTAGTTCTGTTTCATTCCTAGCAATTGTTTTTGGGACCACCAGACTAATCAGCCAAAATAAGAATTCTGACTCATACTGGAAATATTGAGCATAGGACCTTCTGCAAAGTAATGAATTCTGGTGTCTTGTTTACCACATTGAAAAAAAAACTCCCAAGGATTAGTGGCCTTGTCTGTATCTGAGGACAAACTGAAGTGTCTACAGAAGGATGTAAGAACGGAATGGGGTTTTTGAATTCAAGAATCTCTTTTCATAGATGAAGAAAGCAAGAACACTAATGTTTGTTTAAATAACATTCTTTCTCTTCTTGAATTGAATTATTGGTTTTCCTCACATACAGTTTTTTAATATATTTTTAATTCAACTATACTCAACATATTTTGAGAGTTGTATTTTTTTAATGTACTAAACATTGAGAACACACACATAGTTCTTCCCCTGGAACTCTACATAACTACCCATAACTACAAGTGTTATTCCACGGTTGCATGTTTCATGGAAGATGTGTTTCATCTTGTATCATACTTGTATTCATAAACTTGACCCTCTTTGAAAAACTTTGACTAATTAGCTTGTACCAGAGCTTTGGTAAACAGACATATTTTGCTAAACATATCATAGAAAAAATGGACAAGGAAGAGATTACATCACACATAGGGATTACACCACACATCTCTACTAAAACAACTTAAAAATATTCCCATGTAAAGATATAATTTTCCTGAAGTTCCTTTCCATTCTTGTTGTCACAGGGGCTTCCATTTACCTGTTTTTAATGCAAGAAGACACCATTATAGATGACTTAGAGCTATTCTCGTCAATGTTTTTCTCCAGATATTTCAAATTCTTCTTTCCTTTACTAAATACCATAATTCAACTCTGAAACTAGCTCCTATTTCCAAAAGTGCTTATCCAAAGTCATCACAATTGTTCAGCTAAACAAAGGGTGCTCTATTTAGCAGAACTTACTATTCTTAGAACATGATGTGCACATTGTGTAGCTATACTGGACAACAAATCACAAAGAGTCAAATTATCATTAACCTAAAGTTCGAGCATCTGAATAGTCATTTATAAGATACCCTCAAAGATACTGACCTCATGAAGTTGTAAGGATCATGTGGAGTAAGTGTGAAAAAATCTGGCATATGTCCTGAAACAGAGTAAGTAGCCTGACAGAAGCTCAGTGCATACTGGTTTACTTATCATCCTTAATTAAATGTATTTGGTGATTCATTTGTTTTATAACTTCTTACTGTGTTAATGTTTAGGGGCATCTGAATATCATAAAGGTTATCAATCTCCCTGAAAAGGCACATGTAATTGTCATTATTTTCATAATTGAGACATGACCATCCTGATTAAAATCCAGAAAGTATGTGTGTGTTGGGGCGGGGGGAGGTGCATGTCCTTCCAAAGAACTTACAAGTACTGAAATTCTTCTATCAAAAGCTGTGTTAATCTTTCTCATATTATTGGCAAATTTTGAAAACAATCATGTTTTTTGCTATAGCTCTTTGGGCATGGATTAATACTACCATTGACCACAGTCACTTGATACCAGTTAAATATAAGGGATTACAAATATTTTAAGCCTCCTGGTTCCAGCAATTTCAAAGAGGCAGGTTCTCTTGGGCTTCTGTCAATGGAGCCAATAACAAAAGCACCCATGCGAGTAAAAAATTACATTAACCTACAACAAAAATGGAACAGCATATATTAAAAGAAACCTCCAGACTCCAACTTTTGGTTTTAATTTAGAATTATTGAATTATTTTTTTCAATCCTTAATATCGCACTACTTTACAAGTAATATGTACTTTCTAAAAAGCCATGGAAATTGCAGAGATGAGTAATAGTTGACTAAATATTTATATCACAAATATCACATCAGTTACTCTACCCAGCAATCTTACAAGATTGGCATAATTATTGTTTTTTATAAAAGGCAAAAATCAAGGTTCAGGAAGATTAATAAGCTTACCTAAAATTAGCAAGTTAGTGCTAAAGTTATGTTTCAAAGGCAGATCTGTCTGGGGAAAAGGGTTAAAGCACAGTCATAAATAATCTTGCTGAGTGCTTTACGTACATTCCCCCCTCAATCTGCATAAACTCTGTTTTGTCTTCATTTCATAGATGAGTACAGTGAGATTCAGGAAAATTTGTTATTTGTTCAGAGAGCTCATGTAAATGTTCTGTGAGAGGGACACACAAAGTATTCTTGGTTGCTGAGGGTCATCAAAGTTATGGAGTTAAGTTTAGTAAGATGCACTAAGTCTTCCATAAGGTCTGAAAAAGGCAAAGGTTGAAGAAGGGAAAGTGCAGCAAAAAAAAAAAAAGTTACATTTTCATGGACACTAATTCTGCATTTTTTTAGATTGCAAATCTATATTTTCTGTTGAGTTATGTAAGAGAAGGTATTGTTTTTGTGTTCAAAGGGCAAGTTTGAGGAAAAGCTCAGGACACTGCCTGCATTCTAAGTGGCCCAAGTGATGGAGGGAATGGGCCCTGTTCCAAATTGATTAGTTCTGCTACCTTCTCATTATTGTTCCGCCTGAAGTTTGGCACACAAGCAAGGTCATTCCATGCATGGGCCTGCGTGACTTAACTGATTCTGCTACAAACTTCCTCTCCTTCAATACCCCGCCCCCCCCACAGCATGCCACCTGCACTAGAGAAAATTAAAAATCAGCCCATACATTTTACATGAGTTCCCAAGACCAGTGAGAAATTAATATTATATTGTCTTTCGATAAAGATACAGCTGTTTTTAAAGATGTTCATCCAATTCAGTAACAGGAAATTTTGTTTAAATTCCTCCATGAAGCTTATACCTCAAGATGGAAAAAAATTACATATGGGCTCAGAAGAATATGTTTGAACAAGTTTTCATTTTGCAGTTCACCTTACAAAGAAATTTCAGAGTTACATATTAGGTTGCTGCCCTTCCCAAACTCTTAGGTGTCTCATTAATTTTCGATTTCCATGTTTTCTTATAGGTTATTCTCTTAGCCAGAAATTATGCCTTCTTGCATTCTCATGTTCAAATACTTCCAGTTGTTCAAGGTTGATCTTAAATGTCTCATTTTTATGAAGACACCTTATTTTCTCAAAATAAGATATGGTTGCTTTCTTGTCAGAGCTTCAGTAATTCCTAGAATAATTCTCAATCCCTCTGATTTTCTGTTTCCCCAATAATGTGAGAAATATTGCAACTATATTTCAAGGTTGGTTTAACAATTATAGATAATGTATAAGAAATCTAACAGAGTACTTGACAAATAATATTCAATAAGTAATATTTGTTTTATTTTTCCTGCTAACAAGGAAATTCAATTCCAAAGTTCTTTGTATGGAATTCAGACCCTTTATAGTCACTTTCCAGCTTCACTTTCTAGCTTTATAGCTTGCTACTTTCCCTGGGGTACCTATGTCCCCAACCCTCCAGAACACAGTATTCTATTAAACAAAACCCCTCATCATTGCGTGATCATTATGCACATTCATTATCAAGACCCTCAATGGTTATTTTACTTGTCTTCGTTTCCTTCTGTACAAACTCATTCTCCAATTCTTATGATTTCCAAAACATATGGACAATAAAAAACAAAGTGTGAATTTAGATTAGTTTCTCGTTTGAGAAGTGTCTGTTCATATCTTTTGCCCACTTTTTAATAGGGTTGTTTGTTTTTTTTCCTTTCAGCATGTTTGAGTTCCTTGTAGATCCTAGATGTTAGGATATACAGATATACATTAGGAAAATATTTTTTTCCTATTCTGTGGTTTGTCTCCCTGCTTTCTACACTGTTGGTAGGAGTGTAAACTAGCACAACATCTGTGGAAAACAATGTGGCAATTCTCACAAAGGTCTAAAAATCGATCTTCCATATGACCCAGCAATCCCTCTTTTCGGAAATATACCCAGAGGAACTCAAATCACTCTATGAAAAAGATACCTGCACACACATGTTTGTTGCAGCATTATTCACAATAGCAAAAACACGAAACCAACCATGCTGTCCATTGGAAGTGGACTGGATTTTAAAAAGTGGTACATATACACAATAGAATATTATGCAACCATAAAGAAGGACAAAATTATGAACTGTGCAGCAACTTGAATGGACTTAGAGTCTATAATACTTAGTGACCTATGTTCTCACTCATCAGCGGACCCTGAACAATTACCATAATACTATAAGAAAGGGACTGGCAGTAGTAGAAAACTGCCAGGGGAGGGAGCAGGGGGTGCACACTTCATCAATAAGGGTACCTGATCTCAAACCAGATAAAGTGGGGACCAAAGTGAGGCCCAAACAATGACCATTTGTATACCTAATCCTGAATTGTACCCCACATTTTTAAAATAAAAATTTTTTTACAAGATTAGTTTCCCATATCCATAAGTAATTCAGCCAGGCTTCTAAAAGATGCTAGGAAATTTTAATAAGCTATTTGCTTATGAGCATAAGTATGAATTTAAAATAAACTTGACTTTGAATGTTAGCTGAATGACTGCACAATTACAGACAAGATCCTTTAAGTGTCTTAGCTTAAGCAGTGATATTTGTAAACTGTAGCAATAAATACTCCATTAAGTTATATCTTATCATGATATATATTCAGGACATAACCTAATAGGATGTCTATATAGCCAATATATATGTACATATTATTTGATTTCTCATAATAACTTTAAGAAATGTGCCTATTAATGTTTGTGTATATATAGTATGTGTACATATAATATTGCATATATAATGTGTCACATATCTATAACTATGTATCTATATCCAGATTTATATATACCATATACTTATATGATTTGAGAAGACCTGTCTTATAGCAGACACAATGCAGAAATAAATTCAGGAGTCAATTGATTTAAAATCAAATATTACAATTATTACTTTTAAAGTTATTGAACAACACAGTTTAGTGAGAGGATAAATGGACTTGATAAAGCCCATTGCTATACTCCTTGGACTTTGGAATATCATAAAAAGGGCAAGTGAAGGCTGCAGTCAGAATAGAACATGATCCACAATCAATGCGCCACAAAATTACTGGAAAGAGAGAAAAGAAAGAAAATGAATTTTTGGTATTTACTAACTTAAAATAAACTATCTCTACCTAACTGAGAAAAATAGACCAATGTCTCTCACCCAACAGTTGATGACTCCTTTTATTCTCTATGAATAAAGGTTGCTGTGAAAAGCCAGGAGTTTTATTGGAGTAGAGATTCCTCCATTTGGAAACAGGGATCCAGGAATAAAGACTTTATTTTAAAACTTAGCAAGTTCATGATGCATAGTAAGCAACTGATTAAGTGATACCTGCTATTATGAGGCAATAGCTGCTATTGAAAAGTTTTGACTGATCAGCACTGAAATATTATGATACTAAATATATGCATATGATGTAAGGCAGAAACAATTATTTCAATAAAAGGCCACCTAATTAGACTTCTTTTTAGCAATATAGTTTCTCTGTCCCTGTGGAAGGCCTAAAATCACCATATTTTGCTGACCTAGCTTCACTAAATTTTAATTCAACAAAAAACTTGCTTGAACAGGTGCTTTCACAAGTCCCAGGCCATGTAACACTCAATCTGTTTGACTGAAATGTGTCTCTGGTTCCATATCTGTGCTTTCTACAGGAACTGGGTTTGTGCCTTTCTGTCTCAATGGAGGATAAATGTAAGGGATGTCAGGAAGGAAGTCAGATATGGAAGGCACGAGAGGTGAAGTGGCAGCCGGAAAATCATAAAGGTTGAAGCATTAGAAAGATACAGAGGGAGATCACTCAGATTATTTCATAAATAAAAAAGGAGTATACAACACTCCCTTGTGAACTATTACAGCAGGTTTTTTCTAAAATGCAATATGAAATTAGCAGACCATTTTTGGCCCAATAAGATTGTTTGAGTACTGTCTATATGAGCTTGTATTTTCTCTGTGCATGTATACATTTTGATCAAGGGAGATCTATTAGGGAGAGAAAAAGAAAACTTAAATTACAAAAAAAGGGGGTATTGAGTGTTTTCAATGACTTAGCTGTTGTTTAAAGACTTGGGATGTATTGCTGCCTGAGAAATGACCTTGCTTTCACAGATCTTACAGTCAAATAGAAAAATCACATATGAAAGCATATGATTAAACACAATGAGGCTAGTGTAAACATAAGGCCACAAATAGTGGACACTAAAGCTGTCAGATGAGCTAAATCTGGGGCAGAGTTAGTGATACAGGATGAGCAAAGTGAACATTAGTGATATATTTGAACAGAGTCTCAAAGGTCTGTCTATCTCATATTGACATTCTGATCTCCAGAATCAATGTAAATGTATTAATATTTACTAATTCAACTTATACATCTTGATACCAACTAAGATTGGTTACTGATGATTACCATTAGTTCTGTTAAAAAAGTAACATTAAACAAAGATCCCTCTTTCTTTCAAAATTAGGTGTGACAATGTGATCTACTTTGGTAAGTGAAATGCTATTGTCTCTTTCAGGTACAAACTTTAATAGATACCAACTAAGATTGTAAGATTGGTTACTGATTATTTCCATTAGTACTGTTAAACAAGTAATATTAAACAAAGATCCCTCTTTCTTTCAAAATTAGGTGTGGCAATGTGATCTACTTTGGTAAATGAAATACTATTGTCACTTTTAAGTGCAAACATTAATGGATACGGTATGAGTCATTTGATCTCTTTTCACTGGCTTAGTGGTCATAAACATTTGTGCTATGTTGGATCTTCCATCAGTCTAGGTCCTGTTGTAGATGCAGAGAGCTGGGCCTCACTCATCCACATTGAACATGACATAGCCTTCTTTGGTGAAAGCAATTGAAATTTTTGTGACCTACTTAGCTGATACCACTTATACTCTAGGGTCTAGTATAGATTGTGAATTAGATAGACAAGAAACCTGTTCTCATAGAGGAAGGAAGACTTCTGGATAATCACTTATTAGATTTCTTTATGGACATTATGGGAGTTCCTCAACCTCCACTTGTCCAGAACTGATTTACCATACATCAGACTTCCCACTTCCCACCTCAACCTAATCATCATTTCAATAAATAGTTGCTCAAGTAGAAACGAGCACAGCCATCTTGAATTCTACATTGTTCCTCAATCCAGTACGTCTTGCCAGTCTGATTTGTAAATATCACTAAAACCTACATTATTTTCTTTCTCCACTTTTGCTACTAGAGATGAGGGCAACATCATCTCACATTGAACACTTTCTTCCACACATTTTCAGTTGATCTCCCTGCCTCCAGGCTTTGTCTCTTGATAGCCTCTTCTCAATGAGTGAGAGTTGCTACCAAAATTGCAAATCTAGACATGTCATTCACTTTTATGTTAAAAACTCAGTGTCTTCTCATTATGCTTAATGTGGTTTGCAAGACTCTCTACAAAGGTGTGTGTTCTCTTACTCTCTCTTGATTTCCCTCTCATTCTTGCTTTCTCTATCTCTCTCTGTTCTCTCAAGTCTTCCAAAATGTGGTTCCCTTAATAAATATTCTATTCCCTGTCTTTTCTTACTGATGAAAGCCTACTCATGACAGAGTCTTCTTTGAACATACTTCATTGGGGAAGTTTTCTGACTTCAAAATTAAGAATTTGTTCCTTTGTATATGCTCCCATCCTATGACGTACAATATCACTTAATGTCCAGTTTTCAGGCCTTGAAACTTGAATTTAAATCTTCACTCTACCACTTAGTAGTTATGTAATTGTCCCCAGGTTGATCAATGTCTCTTTCTCTCTCTCAGCCTCACTTGCCCTATCTGTAAAACAAAAATAATGCTAGCATCTATCCCCTGGGTTAGGTACTAAGTATTTGAGAATAAAATGAGGTGATTTCTTTGGCAAGATGAAGGCAGAAGATGACATTGAATGCATGTTAATATTATTCTTTTCAACCAGCTTTGTTGACAAGCAGAAATAGGAGGGAAGGAAACTATGAGAAACTAACACTCAAAACTAAGAAATTGACATACATCTGGTAATAAATGGAGAGCTACGGAAAATTTTAAAGAGAGAACAGACAGGGTCAGAATTGAATTTCAGAAGAAAAAAAGAAATACAGAATGAGAAGTAGAAGAAGAACTCTTTAAATGTGCTTAATGTAGCCAAGCAATTTAACTTTAAGCAATCATATTTAATCACCACTCCCCAAAATTAAGAACCCATTTAATTTTACAAATATTTATGAAATGTTCAGTAAGTATGAGCTGCTGCTGTAGGGGGATAAGAATTCAAAACGGCATTAAACATGTAGTAAAATAATCAAGCTTAGTGGCTAAGAGCATTGAATTTAAAACCATACAAACCTAAGTTCATCATCAAGCACTATGCCTTCCCATAGAAACAAAATTATTAAATTATCTAAACCTCAGGTTTTTTTGAGAATTTAAACAGGTTTCAATGAGATAATGTAGATACATCATCTTTATAATGATTAGGTTATGGTATGTGTTCAATCAGTGCTGGTTATCATTGTTACCATTATTATTGATATCATTTTGTAACAGCGATGAATTGCAACTTTATCCATTTCCATGTTTTTCACAGTCTAAAAGAAAAGTCTAAAAGAAAGCAGATATGTTGGCACTAGCTGAGGTGCCACTCTATTAAAATTAGTTAATAGTTATTAAGTATATGCCATCTGTCAGATATTGTTCTAAGTGTTTTACATGTACACTAGCATTTAATTCTTATAACAGCCTTGTGTGGTAGGTAATACAATGCTAAATGGTACAGATGAGGAAATGCAAAAATAGAGGTTAATTGATGTACCCAAGGTCACACAGCTAGTGACAGACAAGATTCTCATGTGAGCTGAAGTAATCTGACACAGGTGCCATGCTCTAAAACACTAGTTTACCTTGCTTCTCTAATAAATAAAGGTGTGATTATTTTTAAATCATGGGAGGTTTTGAATCAGATGTAACATCTGTGCTGGGCACTGACAGGTAATTGACTCACTTTGTTTTCAGGAAAACTTCAACTTAATCACTCCAGGTAGTTGGCTGTAACTAACTGTATCCAGAGCTGAAATGTCTCTTCCAAGAATCTCTTCTGTACTGTATTAAGCAGTCATCATTTTTAGAAAATCATTTTATATGCTAAATATTTATGTCAGGATTTGGGCCAAAAAAAAAAATGGATACCACCACCTACCTGTCATGTAAAGGTAAATTTTAGTTGTCTGAGTAAGGAAAGAGCTCTCTTCAATATTGCCGATCCTAAGCCGGTTTCTACTGACTCATAAATGGAGATAGTGGAATAATTTGAAGGATGATATTAATTTATCTTATCTTTGCATTAGAATTTTCCTCTTGGGTCTTCAAGTTCAAGAAACAAAAACAGTGTTAACATTGTTACTGAAATTGATGATGATTGTTGACATAAATACAGCAATTGACATAACTAATATATTATAAATATCCTCATAACTATATGAGGTATATGTGATTGATCACATAATCTTAAAGATAGGGACACAGAGGCAGGGGATGATTTAATAGTGTATTCAAGATCACATAACTACCAATATCACAGTTACAGTCATGGGCAAAGCCATTATTCAGGTCATAGCCATAGTTACAGATAAGTCTCTGCATTCTCATTCTAGATAGTGTCTAGTGACTGGATGCACCAATGAGCATTTTTAATTTGCCAAATCTCAGTTTTTCTGATCTCAGGTTTGGAGTGGGAGTAGAAAGAAGACTTCACACTAGTAGTCCAACTTCAAATGGTCTTGCCTGAACAGAAAGCTAACCAGCGCATTTCAGCAGAGTGGACAATATGTAAAAAACTCTTCTCATTAATCATTATGTCCCTAATGATGCTGGGCCATCTTCCCTCAGTCCATAAAAGAATAACTTCTATCAGCAGGTCCCAACCTTTGCAGCAGTTCAGCCAGGTCAAATAATTACATAGTGTCATGCTGCCTGAGGGGTAAGACATCTTCTCTTACTTTATGAAGCTAGCTAGATATAGCTGTTTCCTTCAGTTACTACTAGTTGTGTACACTGGATCACTCTCCACTTCTCCAGAACAATCAAACACAGTTGCCCAATATTTAACCCAATATTTATATTGTCATAACATACTTCTTTACATTTATAGGCATGAAGACATCTACTAACTTAGTGAAGCATCTAGTGATCCCCTAAACTGAATGTCCTTGCCTGGTACATTGAGCCCCCACCCTCTCCAAATAAAAGGAAAGAAAAGAAAAAAGGAACCAAGAAAAAAAAGGATGTTTTAGAATATGCTTCAGCTGCATAAGGTGTTGTGGTTATTTGGGCAAGTCACTAAATATTTCTAATTCTTCTGTGAGCCACATCTTTGTTTTGTGCTTCCTCACTTAAATGAAGTTGAACATGGTCATGGGATGTGTTAAAAAATATATATATATACAGAAACATTTTGTATTCTTGCTGGGTGAAAGCTTTTTTTTTAAAGAGGTTCTGAAACTATTTTATTAGCATACTAAGATTGAAAAATTAATAGGTAACCCTAAATTGTACCCCATAATTTTAAAAGAAAAATTAAATATATTTGGAGGTTATGAGAACCAGATTTCTCAAGAGTCAAAAAAGGTACAAATAAGGAAAGTCACAAGGCTAAAATGAACGCTGTGGTGTTGGGTTGGAGTCAATATGGACTTGTGGATCTTTTTTCTTTTTTTGATTGTATTTTTAAATTTTTTTATTTTAAAGATGTGGGGTGCAATTCAGGGTTAAGTAAACCAATGTTCATTATGCAGGTACCATTGTTGATAAGTTGTCCCACCCCCTTCCCTGGCTGTTTCCCACTATTGCCAATTCCTTTCTTATAGCATTATGATAATAGTTTAAGGTCTGATTATGAGTGAGAACATGTGGTACTCAGTTCTTTGTTTCTGTGATAGATCATTGAGTATTATAGCCTCTAAGTCCATCCAAGATGCTGTGAAGTTCATAATTTTGTCCTTCTTATAGCAGTGTAATATTCCATCGTGTATATGTACCACATTTTTTTTTTTATTCAGTCCTCTTTCGATGGGCAGCATGGCTGGTTCCATGTTCTTGCTATTGTGACTAATGCTGCAATAAACATGCATGTACAGGTATCTTTTTCATAGTGATTTGCTTCTTCCGGGTATATTCCCAATGGGGGATTGTGGGGTTATATGGAAGGTCGATTTTTAGATCTTTTAGGAATTGTCAAACTGTTCTCCACAGAAGTTGTACTAGTTTACACTGCCACCAAGAGTGTAGAAGTGTTCCCTTTTCCCTGCATACTCTCCAGCATCTGTTGTTTGTTGAGTTATTGATGATGACCATCCTGACTGGAGATAGATGGTATCTCAGTGTAGTTTTAATTTTCATTTCTTTTGATGAGCAGTAGGGTTGCTTCCATGTTCTTGCTATTGTGAACAATGCTGTGATAAGCATATATGTACAGGTATCTTTTTTATAGAGTAATTTGAGTTCTTCTGGGTATATTTCCAGTAGAAAGATTGCAGGGTCATATGGAAGGTTAATTTTTAGAACTTTCAGGAATCGCCACACTGTTTTCCAAAGAGGCTGCATTAGTTTACAC